>CAUYLG010072103.1:0-58509 GCA_963573385.1 Cacajao melanocephalus
AGTGTGGAACTGCTTTCCTCTCCTGGATTCCATCTTTCTGGATTCTCTCACTCTGTGTGAGAGTTAGCTGTTTCTTTCTCTCTCCTTCTCCTGTTTCTCTCTCTCTTTAAATAAATCACTTTCTACAAACACTTTTGAGTCTGGCATTTACTGAGCACTGCACCGTGGTCCCCTCTTTCATTCTTGAGAGGGCAGGAGACCAAGAACCTGGAGAAACATCCTCTCAGGGGAGCTGAGGGCACTCTGAACTCCTGAACCCCAATATTACACACAGTCACACATTTGGTTGTAACATTTAGATTCAGCATTTAAAGTAGAGAAAGGAAGTGAGCCAGCAAAGTTCTTTAAGAAGGAATGGCCAGTGAGGTGAGAGAAAAGCTGGAAGAGCGTGATTTGGTGGAAACCAAAGGAAATATATTTGAGGGCAAAGACAGTAGCAATCTGTGCAAAATACTGAGGAGAGGGTATGAACTTGGGGCTGGTCCTTGGAAGTGGCAGCATGGAGACCACTGGTAATCTTGATGAAAGCAGTGTTTGAGTGAGCGGACTGGTCAGGTAGAAGCCAGAAGAATAGATGGGATGGTGACTGTGCAGACTCTAAGCCCTCTCTCTTTTAAGTATTTGCTACTGCTGTCAAAAGCTGCATGTGTGTCTGCAGCTCTACCAACCATTTTCTGCAGGTTTCAAGCTTCATCTTGCAGCCTTACTAGTGGTACAAGGAGCCCTGCAGGAACCCTCTCGTCCTCTTCTTGTGGGTGGCAGACGCTTCTCACTCTCTGTCACAGCCGTGTTGGTTTTTTTTATTCTCCCCTATCGGTTAAGACCAAGATCTCTTTATTCTTCTTTAAAAAATAGTGTTGTTATGATATAGTTTGCTCATCAATAGTGGCCTCAATGGGTGCTTTGAGGTCTATTTTTAGACTTAACTCATAGTTGAAATGTAAATGACGATCACAGCACTCTAACATTCTGATATTAGAAGACATCAACATACTGAGGAATCAGGAATTCACAGAAGGCCAGTCAAATTAAGTGCCTTTTTAAAATGGAAACTGAGTGAATGACAAATTCCAGAAAAAGAGAGCTGGCTTTTATTATTTATGCTGTATCATTCAAGATGTAAAGTGATATGCAAATGCATTTATTTGAACTACACACAATTATATTATTATTTATTAATGGTTATCTTAGTAGATAATACATCTTCCTTCCTAATGATGACTTTTCAGTTAGCATGAAACAGAAGCTCATGGAGTAAGTTGTTTGATCTAAAATCAGAATGTTCTCCCTTCTTTTTGTGTGTGTGTGAAACAAGGTCTGGCTCTGTCGCCCAGGCTGGAGTGTAGTGGAATAATCTTGGCTCACTGCAACTTACACCTGCTGGACTCAACCCAACCTCCCACCTCAGCCTTCCAAGTAGATGGGACTACAAGTGCTCACCACCATGCTGCCTAAGCTGGTCTCGAACTCCTGAACTAACACCATCTGCCTGCCTTGGCCTCCCAAAGCACTGGGATTACAAATGTGAGCCACCACACTAGGCCAGAATATTCTTACTTCTATTTTGACAAAAGTTAAGGCAATGTCAGCAGTCTGCTATTTAAAGTTAATCCCAGAGTCGGCAAAGGTCACTTAAAAGGATTGAGTTATCCTTATCATTTTATGTAGACTGACATGACACTTTTTAATAAGCTATATTCCTTCATTATTATCCATTGTGACGAGAGACAATTTGTGTTCTCTATCGTGTCTCCTCTTACCCCCATCTATACATCCTACTTTCGTGGAAGAGAAATGCTGAATGGGAATTTCAGGTGGGAAACACTGAGGAAAGAGTTTTCCTTAGGTTTCAGCGTAGGTCACTACAGTCCTGCATGGTTAAAGCAAAATCATCACCTATGAATAAAGTGTAAGTTTGCCCTTTTCTGTATATTTATTTCATTCAATAGGGGTAGTTATAGATAGAGCTGGCGTCGTAATCTTTGGTCATTTGACCAAATAACATCATTTGGCAACAAGTATGGATTTTTGTTTCATGACAAGCATATTTTGTAATCCGTGAATGACTTTTACGTTTTTTAAGTATCAACCACATAACTTAATCACACTGACTGTGTCAGTTAATCTTTTAATGAGTATTAACCATTACCAGGCATAAGGGCCTCAACACATATTTGTTCAATGAAATGAAATGTTACCTATAAGTATTTAACCCTCTAAATGAAGAAAGTAAATCCAATACTTTCTTCTATTACTTCCAAGCCACTATAGGGAAAATAAGATTTTCATGAGAAATATTTTTGAATGCCAACTTAGTGGGGTAGATACTTAAGAGGATGTTCAAAGGTTAAACAAAAAAAGACTCGCATCATACCTCCAAGACCCTTACGTTTATAAAACACGTGGACAAGCACACCTAAAACAAAAAGGGGGATTCAAAAAAGAAGAACATTTTGTCAAGTTGAAAGATAAAGAAGATCAAATATTTTCTTTAGACTCAAGTTCAAAGCTGGGTTGAGAGGCCTGGGAGGCATTCCAGACCAAAATTCAGAGAAAAAAAAATTTCTTTTTTAACTTTTCTTTTAGTCAACAAGAAGAGTTTCTAGGCAAACAAAACTTCAATAACACTAGTCTTTTATTATTATTATTATTATTATTATTATTATTGCCTGATAGCATTTAGTACATTTCTTTTTTGAAACAGAGAAATACTAAGAGCAAAGTAAGGTAGTTTGATGAGCTCATCAGCTACGTTACATGGTAATAGGCTGACAAAGCACTTGGCACCAGATGCTTAAAGGTCAAAGCCGTATAGATGATGCGAACCTTGCTGTCATTGTGTTTTCTTCTCTTGGAGGCTAAGAACAACTTGCATCATGTAAAAAGAGGACTCTTTATATTAAATTTGTATAATAAGGAATATATATATTGCTTATATATATTACGTATATATATATTTCTTACAGAAATGTTACATAGGATACATATAAATCTCAAAATGTAAAATAACAATGTGTGTGTATGTCTGCCCTTCATATTTATAATTGTGATTCTACTCTACATTAGTCATTTCCTTGCATTAACTTTGTAAAAAGTATTTTTTTTCAGAGTTGTATGAGCTATTTAAAGAGTATGTTGCTATTTTTACTCTGACTTTTATACCTCTGTTGAACTCACAGGTTTTTCTCAAAAAGAGCTATGCTTTCTTAACCAGTACATCTGTGGAATCCTGGGAATCCACAATTGCTTTCTTAGGACTGTGCAAGCTTTCAAATTTGAAACACAGTTACAGAGCATTTCTTCTCTCTCTTTATGTTTTCTTATATTAACTCAAATGTGGAATCCTTAGCCTTCATCTAGCCCAGGAAAGCTGCACTCTAATGAAATGTTACTGTTTCAATGTTTAGAATAAGTTTGCTCTGAGGTTCCATTAATGACTTGGTCCTCATTGATGTAAAACGCTTGTAGACAATATTGAATAAAGAAATCAAGGGACCAAATATAACATCCATGATGACTTCCAGTAACAATTATTTTGCATCTTTTGTTTTCATTACAGTCAAGCAACTGTATCCCAAAGAGTATCAGTTTCACATTTCATGAGTCAGTTTAAATTTCTTCATTAATATAAACACTATCAGGCAATGTGCTAAGTACTAATATTGTGAGACTCTGTTAGTCCACTTTCTACTTTTTCTCTTTGAGGTGTTATATTGCTATAAACTTATACTCTTTATAGGCAATAAGAGAGGAAAATAAGTCAATATTTCAGAAGCGATAAACCCAGAACCTGAAGCTGTATTTGATCCCAAAATTAAAAATGAATCAGTAAAATATATGCAAAATAAAAACTATTTTGAAAAATGTTCTTTTAGAATTACACACAGCTATCCTCAAAACATAAGAAATCCTGATTTTTCAAACATTCCTACATTTAAGTAGGAAAGCCAGGAATCATTTGGAGCCAGTGATGCCGAGCTAACAAAGTAAAGTCAATTTTGAACCAAAATTATGGTATGCCTATGAAAGTCAAATAACTCCTAAAGAAAATATTGAATAATACAAATGTCATCAAAAAATGTAAATCATCTTCAAGATTATTTATTGATTTAAAGAACACATTTTAGTTTTTTTATTTGAAAAACGTTTCCTTTGTTTAGTGTGGTTCATACATAGCAAGTCCCTCCCTCCCCATGTAGAATATCCTTTTTGGGGTGGTGGGGGAAATGGAGTCTTTGTCACGCAAGCTGGAGCGCAGTGGCGAGATCTCGGCTCACTGCAACCTCCAACTCCTGGATTCAAGTGATTGTCCTGCCTCAGACTCCAGAATAGCAGGATTACAGACGCCCGCCCACCACCACTCCTGGCTAATTTTTGTATTTTTAGTACAGACGGGATTTTGCCATGTAGGCCAGGCTGGTCTCGAACTCCTGACCTCAGGTGATCCACCCACCTCGGCCTCCCAAAGTACTGGGATTACAGGCATGAGCCACTGCGCTGGGCCTAGAATATCCTTAAATCCTTCCACAGTGACCCCAATTTTTATTTCTACCTTTTTGTGTTCTACATTTTCTTTGTACTTTTTTTAAGCACACGTTCAGCTTGGTATTGGCAACTTCTGTCTGTGTTAGCCCAGTTTCCTCGGAAAGTATTAAATGTGCAGTCCCACAGAAGCAGGAGTGGGTGAAAGAGAAACAAATTGGTGAAAAGGGGAGAGAATCCTCACAGAGTAGGCTCCTGTATGGCCAGAGTCCGTGACAATCCGATTTCCTGATTTCACAGGACGTCTTCAGAGAGAACATTTGAAGTTACTACGAAAGGGGAGAAGACGGAATAAGTTTAGCCACTTATTTCTGTCTCCCATTAGTTAGAAGTCACTCCCATGAGGCTTCTCCATTACGCAAAAGTGGACCCAAAGCAAGTTCAACTGCATTCCATACCTTGGTGGCAATAAAAAAGCGCCAGGACATGAAACGAGAGTTGCCATCAGGCTGTACCCACAAGTGAAAAGAGGCAGTGGTCTCAACTACTGCAGCGGATCCTTTAGTTTGTAGTGACAGCAGCAGCAACAGCAGCAATGCTCTGATTCCATGGCCACAGGAATAGCACAGGCAGTTTGCTACTAGAACAGCTTTAGGCAGAGCAGGGTAAGGAGAGGACCTGGCTTGCTTAGGGAGCTAAGTACTGTACACTACCTCTATTGTGAGAATTTAATGCGCCTATGCAGGTACAGCAACTTGGGCAGTACAGAGAACACTTAGCAAATGTTAGCTACTATTAACCTTGTACTGCATCTCATTTTCACCAATAAAATTTAAGCTCCAACAGTTTACATAATACTGTATTTACCTTTAAATCTTTCATCTATCCTAGTATTCTAGTATTTTGATGACAGGTACATAGTAAATGCTAACTGAATTTTTACTGGGATTTAATGTAAAAGTGCCGCTGTTTAGTGGCCAAATTGAGTTATATAAATTAGCAAATTGCAGTTGGCATATTATTTTGCTTTCTCACCACAGATCTTTATCAAAAATGCCCAGGCTGGGCATGGTGGCTCACGCCTGTAATTACAACACTTTTGGAGATCAAAGCGGGCAAATCACCTCAGGTCAGGAGTTCTGGACCAGCCTAGCCAACATGGCAAAACCCGTCTCTACTAAAAACACGAAAGCTAGCCAGGTGTGGTGGTGCACGTATGTAATCCCAGCTATTTGGGAGGCTGAGGCAGAAGACTAACTTAACCCCAGGAGGCAAAGCTTGCAGTAAACCAAGTTAGGGCCTCTGCACTCCAGCTGGGGCAACTGAGTGTGACTCCATCTCATAAAAAAAAAAAAAGCCCTGGCCTCTATTTGCTTTGTATTTCTTATTTAAAATGCTTCCATATGTCTGATTTAGCATTGTACTATGTCTGGTTCCACAGAATATTATTAGGGCTTAATATATTAAGCTTCATTCTTTGAATTATTCCCATTAGGCAAATAAATAACCAGTCATTCTCTAAGGCACAGGTGAGTACGCTATATAGTCTGTCCACTTTCAAAAATGGACTAATACATTCTGCATGAGCAGAAGCTTCTAGGTGACTTATAAAGGTCAACCTTACATACATCATTACAATATTCCAGCAAGGAGTTTGCCAAACCGTGACCAAAATGCAGAGGAGAAGCATATTTACCCCATGTTCTTAAGTGTCAGCTATTACATTCTGTATAGGGATAGTCACTTCATAGCTATTTG
The DNA here is from genome assembly GCA_963573385.1 of Cacajao melanocephalus. NCBI lineage: Eukaryota > Metazoa > Chordata > Mammalia > Primates > Pitheciidae > Cacajao > Cacajao melanocephalus. The sequence goes on from CAUYLG010072103.1 coordinate 6,241, forward strand.
TTGTGATGGGCCATGTTGAGCTAAATTAGCCAGATGCATGCTCTCTTCTGGGAAGGATTTGATTTCAGCCAAGGCAGCTCTCTGAAGCTGAGGCAGGTCCTGAAGTTTCTTGACACTTACCACCTCTTCTAGTATTGGTAACTTATCTGGTGGCACAACCCAAACCCGCATCCTGAAGAGTCTAGTCACTGCCCTTCATGACCTGGGGCTGTTGGCTATGTCCATATACGTTCATTTACACCCACAAGTGGACAAAGGAGCACCTAGAAAACTCGAGTTACCTGAATTCCACTTATAATCCTCCCTATCCTTATCACGTAAAAGCAGCCCTACCTCCTTCTAATGAAGAAAGGTAATTATCTCCACCAAGACAATGATTTCTCTTCTTGGCTTTTAGTCCCTATATAGAAAGCCACAAACATCAAGGTGGCAGGTATAGCTTATAATCCAATGGTGGCACTTATTGGGTCCCCTGAAGAAAGGTGTCCCCTCTGAGGACATAGAGTTCTAGTCATTCAGAACTCAGTGGTGCAGAGATGAGAAGCATAATGTTCCCCAGTGAATCACTGGGAGTGATGGCAGCTCCTGCTTCCACCCTTAATTCCCATGGCATATTAGCTTCCTAGGGTTGCTATAACAAATTATCACAAACTGGATGACTTAAAAAAACAGAAAATGTATTCTCTCACAATTCAGGAGGCCAGAAGTTCAATATCAAGGCGTTGGCAGGGTTTGTTAATTACTTTTAGAGGGTCTGAGGGATAATCGGTTCCATGCTTCTCTTCTCACTTCTGGTGGTTTTGGACAATGCTTTGCATTCCTTAGCTTGTAGCTGAATCATGCCAATCTCTAACTCCACCTTCTCATGGCTTTCTTCCTTGTGTGTCTGTGTGTCATCATCTTTGGATATGAGCCCACCCTAACCCAGTATGACTTCATCTTGTCTAGCTATGTCTGCAGAGACCCTGCTTCCAAATAAGGTCACATAATGACATTCTAGAAGAGCATGACTTTTAGGGTGACACTATTCAACCTACTACACATGTGTTTTCTCTATTAGAAACCCATTGAAATAGAAATACCTGTGATTCAATGCATATCTGTAACTTGAAGGATGGTTTGAAATTCTTACAGAGTATTTTCTCTGAACTGCTGCTTCTGTGTGTTTTTAGCACACCATTGCACCATATCATTGGGTAGGAGGTTTCTGAGTGGTGCACTATATGATAGTGAATCCCATGGTCATGAAATACCCTACCTTGAGCTTGGCTATAGTGAATACGTTTTAAACAATCCTGCCAACTGCATTTTGCCCACCCTGAGTTATGTTTGCCCACCCTGAGTTATGTAGGGCATTCTGTTCCGAAAGCTTGTGGTCTGAGACACCTGGCATCTTTGTAACCAATTTTCTGAGAAACAGTGCCCACCGGCCCTACACATCCTGTATCTGTAACCATGTAACTGTTACCCCACACTGCTACCCCACATCCTGAGTAAAAAAACAATTTTAATTAGAACTTTTTGTTAGGCCCCGCCTTCTCCCCTAACCTGCTCCTTCTGCTTCTGTAATAATCTGCTTACCGCCCCCTGACCCTAAACTAGTATAAAAATGTGGATCGCCCTTTGTTCTGGGTTGAGAGGTTTGAGCTCTAGCTGACTCTCAACAAACTCAGTGCATGGGGGTTCTGTTTAAACTCGCTCGGGTATAACAGTCACAGGCCTATTACTGCAACCTCCTTTACTTCAAAGGTGATTCCATGGCCTGACATATATTTTGTGGGATTTCATGCCAGTGAATCAAACATTCCATAAGCCCTCCCAGGTGCCAATGCTGGATAAGGCCCTGCAGGAAGAAAAGGTAAGCCCATTCCAAGAATGTGAATCTATTCCACTGATAATGAAACACTAACCTTTCTGGGGTGGCTTCTCTAATTTGTCTCCCGAAGTGATGGTGCTCCATCAAGGGTGCAGCAGTTGCCCCTGCTGCTAACAGGTGACATTTCGCAGTGTTGGTGACTAGACAGACCTTGGTAAGTTGGAAACCATTCTGTCTGCCTCTGGGAGTATATGAGTCTCTAAACGCAGATGGCATAAGTTTCTTCTATAACCCAGAGATCAGCATAGTGATTCTCCTGCTGTGGCTTGCTACAACACACATTATCCCATCACTAATTTCTCCAATATAATAGCATCTACTCTATGACCCAGAAAGCAGAGCTGCTTCCACCGCAACCTAGACCAGCTGCAGAACTCTTTCCTGCTGGGGACTGCACTCACAACAGGCAGCCTTTTGCATCCACTGTTATACTGGCTGGAACACTATCCTCGGGTGTGACATGCGCTGCCTCCAGGACTCAGGATGGCTCACCAAGCATTGTGACTCCTTCTTCAGAGTAAGAAAATACACAGACATTTGCTTTATACTTTAGAGAGGATGCATCAAACTGTCCCTCACCATTGGAACCCTAAAAATTGAGTGTGGCAGAGTTTATAAGGTTTATCTACTGAAAGTTCATAAGATTTAGATCCTCCCTCTGGAACACATCTCCTACCAAGTTCTCAGTGTTCTAACCACTTGTTCATCCAGCCTCAACGCAGTCATTATGTAACAGATCTATGTTCTTTAGGACAAAGTGGCATTGTTTACAAAACTATAAATGTATATTGCTGTCCATTCCGTGTGAACGCAAATTGTTTCTGATTCCCTTCTCTGACTGAGAGAAAAGAATGCATTTGCGCAAACCAAGATGATATTCCATATACTTGGGCCACATGTATCTGCTCTAACAAAGACACCACATCTGGCATAGCAGTTGCAATCAAGGCTATTACTTCATTGAGCTTATCTATAGCCATCTTCTAGGATCCATAAAGTTTCTGCAGGGGTCAAAATGGTGAATTAACATACATGTGATGAGATGATCATCTGCATCTTTTAGATCTTTAAGGATGGTACTGAGTCCTGCCAAGTGATACTTATTGTGTATTACTATCTTGGCTGAAGTGTGAAGACACGAGGGTGGGCAGTTTCGGAGGCTTCCACCTGTCCTTCCACACATGCTGTGAAACCACTGTAAGCTTAAACTTGCCCAGGACTCCTTGTATAACCCAACTCCTCCCTCATCCCCTACGAAGAAGCAACAGGGACACTGAGTATCTGAATTATCAGTGTCAATTCATTTTTATGTTCCATAATCCTTGAAATCCCTTATATTTCCCCTTTCCTAAGCACAGAATTATCAGGGCAAATGGCTATGGGTCCCTTTGAGGAAACACCAAAGGACATCATTACCTTGTACAGATGCCAGGGAGTCATAGTCCTTCCTCCTAGGACTCAGCCACCTCTTCAGTCTGGGCTACAGGTCTGAAAAGTGACTCAGGTCCAGAAACTGAGCAAAGGATGCTATCTTTTTATTGGCCTCCATGTAATCCATCCTTAATTTGATCTAATGGGATAAACTGAGTAGTATTCTTGTTGGCTACCCATTTGTTTTGTCCCTAAGGTGCTGTGTTGTATTAGCCTTCTCCGTAACCCTTTGCAGGTTAGGACCCCTTGACTACCACCCTCACTTCCTCATTAATTGTAACCCTCTGACTTTTGACAGTTGGGCACTGCCACTTTAGCCACTATTTTTCAGAATCTTGTCATACATTGCTATCAGCAAGCTGAACTCTGCTTTCTTTTTCTACTGTCAGATCTGGCCTACTGAAAGCTGACACAAATTTTTAGAGATGCTTGTACCCTACCATCAGTGCACGTTTCTATCGCCCTGTTAAATAATGTGTCCACTGAGCTTTCCCATAGAACATAATCATCTAATAAATCCTCCAATCCATTCCAGCATACCCAATTCCCTTAACCTTTTAAATCCATTTTTCCGCCATATCACAGTAATCCTGGTAGTTCGACTTTGTTCAAAAAGGGCTATTACTCCTTCCATAATTCAAGAAGCCATCCTGGTAACGAGTTCACACCATCTCACAGGATCCTAGCCAGGGTACTGAGACTCTCTAATTCTCTTACCCTGCAATCCAAGTGCCCGGTGTGGGAGCTGCCATCAAACTCCTCCCTAATTAATTTTGTTTTTTCCCTCCTAAGCACTGATTCCAATCTCAAGCATATTCCTCCAACTTTTCCTAATTCTTGCGGTTCTTTTTGGGTATAGTCTGTTTCCTCCCACTTCAGTTCCAGCACAACTAAGTTTTGCTTAAGCTTAATTTTAGGCCTGGAGATATTAACGATAATGGCCTGGAGACAGGGCAAGTCTCGAAGGGAGCATGTTTCCTGGGGAAAGAAGCCTCTGCATTGTCATCCAGCCTGAGAACAAAGTGGGGAGTGCTTGCCCATAACATGGAGGGGTGGGCTATGACTGCAAGCTCACAAAGTTCAGGAGTCTGGGAAGTAAAAATCTCCACTGTCATCGATTCAGATGTCTCCATCTTACTTGTCAGCGTCACAGGTTTTCCCAAGCAGTTTCCCGACACTGGCATAATGGACTTGCCTTGGCTGGCAACTACCTTTGAAGTTTATCCTTTGAAACTATTAGGTCTTGGGCTTACTCCTCAGTTTTTTGAACTATATCTTACCGCAAAAGATGAAAAGCTTTTTCACTTGCAACCAGAGGCCCTCTAACTTTGACACCTGGCTTTCCATTGCCTGTTATTGTCCTTATGCTTCTGCAGAACAAGAATGGCTTAACAATGGCCATCCAACCCTGTTACCCTCATAGCTGCAATTTTCTCCATACATCTAATATGTCAGCCAATCAGATAATGTATTTCCTTCTACAACTACCCAATCCCCATTAACTGCCAGTGTAACCACTGGGACTTGTGACAGGACTGTCTAGCCTCCACCTATCATCAATGACGGGGTCTGGGCTGCTTATCTTTAAGTGAATACCACACAATCTCTACTACCTATTTCCACATGAGCAAAAACTAAAGCAGTTTGTAAAAAAATTAGAATGCTTTCCAAAAGAAACTGAAACTATAGAACAAAAAATTAAATATCAAATTTATGTAAATGAAATAATAGATTTATTCAAAGAGAAATAAAATGTCCTGGGTAAAGCTTCTGTAAAAATACTATTTCTGATACTGTATCTCTGAAAAATAAACTAGTCACCTTGTCAACACGTTTAAGGCATTAATAATAGGTACCACTGAGGACATACATTGTGAAGAAAGAGAAGAATAGGTCAAAGACTAAAACATAACATATCATGACAACTCAAGGTGACATGAATATTTAATGAAAATTTAGAATAAACAACATATGACTTTCATTTTGTGGACATAAAAGGAAAAATACAGCAATTCATTTTACTCATTACATTTTACAAAATCAGACAAATGAAGCAGTATTTGTTAATAAAAACAGTAATTTAATTTCAAACAAATATATTACCATCCTACTCCTTTATCCTGTATGTATGTATCTAATTGGCGAAACACACTAGATTACTGAAATCAGTAATAACCTAATCCATGATACTTCAATTGCTTCGATCAATAAACATCTTACATTTGAAACTCATTTTTCTTATGCCATAAGCCTGATTATCAGTTCCATAAAAATGCTACACCCTACCCCTTGGCCCATTAAGTGTAACTAGTCTTCTGCACAAGGCTAAATGGCTAAGGTGCTTTAGAACATCACACACAATTCATCCAGCGCACACACACTCCTGCCCCCTCACACATGGCCACCAGTGGACAAGCAGCTCCCCTGGTTCTCTTGTTCCTCATAGTGAGCATAACCACTAGCATAGGTCCTTCCTAAATTCAAATTAGTAAACAGATCTGATGACTCAGTGTCTGAATCCTTTCTGCCTTCATCTTCTTCCTCTTCATCATCCTCTGCTTCATACTCATCCTCTTCCTCATCGTGGTAGCTGGTATCACCATACTTATCAGATGAAAGGTTCTTCCAGTAAGCATCATATCCAGAAGCTCCATCTCCCTCTTCACCTCCAGTCTGCCTGCCAAATTTCAGGGAGCGTGCTATAGAAGACAGATACGTACATGGCATTTTGTTAGTTCTAGTTCTCTGTATTCCCACCATCCTTTATAAAATCTCATGAATTTCACTGGCAGCTTTAATTCCCAATGAAAAACACAGGTCATATTTTCCTAATTTTTTCACCTGAGTCTATATACACACCATACAAATAAAAGCTACAGTGTCATTTCATTAAATCTAGAAAACAAATTAGACCAATAGACCACTCCAAAGGTAAAAAGGCATGTTTAAAACTAAAATACCTTTTGTTTGGTCACTGACCATTTATTTTCAAATCACATAAATCACAGAATACAGTTGATTTCATATGTTAGTACATTTTTCATAAGACAGCTATTTTACAATGCAGATGCACTGATAAAGCCTGTCATTTCTTCTGCCTTAGTAGTGACACAAAGTTTAGTGCAAAATCATCAGTCTCACTTCACTGTGCAACTATATCTATGATTAAACGAAGCAGTCAGTCACTTAGAATTATGGTTCCATTCTGACATGTTTAGTTAAGAGTCAAATTTCTCTTTAACAAAATAGGGAGCTGCATTACCATAAGCATGCTTACAGTAGACTTATTCCTTCACAAAAAAAAAGTCACATAAAAACCACAAAATAATTTCCTATAGTAGTGATATATTACGTAAATAAACATAGGTGCTCAAATACCACACACCTAAGATAGCTTCAGAATGAATTTGACTTCTAAGTACTTAAGATTACCACCACTTTAATATTAAGGAATTATAGCTACTCAGCTATTTAACAAGGAAGCCTCAACAAAAATTTTAAAAATCACTATCTTAAATTTCAGTATTTGCTGTCATTGACTAAGGCAAATGCCAAATATCAAAATGAATATTGGCATATTTAAGTAAAACTGGAAAACTTTACCCATATATTTTCCTAAGCTGTAAAATTCCACTTGTCTAAGAGAACACATTTATCTTTTCAAATAAGAGGCAATAAGAAAAACAGACCAAAAAAAAAAAATATGAAAGCAAAAATCACTTCCTTAGCATCTTAAGGGCCTTACTTGACATGCTAAGGTCCTTAGTCTCCTGAGTTTCATGCCCACATTTAGGGCAAGGAGGCTGTTTTCCTTTTTCTTGCTTAAACACTTTGCTCCTTGTATGATCATCACAGAAACAAGCCTACATAGGAGAAGCAAAATAAAGTAAGTAAATAAAAATATAAAAACATACAAAAAGACGGTATTCAGTGTTTTAAAGACACAGTTTTGTTAAGGCAGTGAGATTAAGAATTTTGTCGGGACCAGTCACACTTTTCATTTAATGTTCTTAACGGAAATGGTTTTTGACAGGACTCTTCTGAACAATGATCTAACAAAAGGCAGACTATACTGAGTATGACATGTAAGTACATTTAGCCATTAATAAATATTTGAGTATTCATAAGGTCCCTGATGAAATGAAATAATGGTGAATAACCTACTTACCCTCACATAGTATATGGTCTAACTGGGGATGGAGATAGGGAAAAAGCAATTACAAGACACTAAGCACTGAAGGGGAAGCGTAGAGGGAAGGGCACTACAGCAGACATGGGATTTGGGAAAGCGATCTTAGAGACACCAAGTCTTATTCGCAACGTGAAGAATGGGAGGGCAATAGGGTAAGCAAAGACGGCAAAGTGTTCCAGGCAGAGAACACAGCATAGACAACGCCTGAAAGTCATTTGGTGAAACTGAAACAGAGTTGGAAGATTAAAAAAAGAGATAGAGTTAGGAATATAAGAACTAGAGAAATGCTTCTGAGAGGAAGTGAATTGGCTGCATCTGTTGAGTAATCTTTGATGAACAAATGCTGGAGACTAGGCCTAAGGACACAGAACAATACGAAAATCTTTACCCAAACTCTTCTATGTACATTTTGACATGAATTAAAATAGACTCTCATCACGTTGGTCAGAATGTTCTCCATTAAAAACACAAAGCCAGGATTCCAGAGAAATGTGCACTAGGAAGCTCACATGACTTTCCAGTGGTCATCCAGTCACCTCGTAGTAGAGGAAAGTCATGTGAGCGTCCTCAACTTCAATTCCACAATCTCGACAATAAAAGTGTTAAACTACATAATTTTAAGGTCCCTTATAAATTAATTATAGCTATAAATAATCCAAGGACTGGTGGAGGTGGGGGGTATAGAGATTAAAAACAAAATCTAAAAAGAAAAAAATGCATAGGTATACCTTACAACGGAGACATGAGTGCTGACCAAGCCGATTGCATGAAACACCTGTGGGAAATAGATTGATTTTAAAATCCCGTTGTTTGGTTCTTAGATTTTTCTTTTGTCTTTTATCAAATCACTAAAAGCTTACAATGGAAGCTTGCCTTGTTATTCACGGCTGCCTGTCTTTTGGGTTCAAATGCTATAAAACACACAAAGCTCTCATGCCACAAATAAAATAATTCAACTTCTTATTATACATTCTGCAAAAGGCTAAGAAAGTCCTAACAACGCTATATACTTTGAGATGCTCTTTTAATCTCTGAGAATTTTATATATAAATACTGCAAGAATTATATACACATGCATACATATATATTGTGCATATATGCGTGTCTAGTACGTATGTTGTATGTATATCTCATAACTTACCAACTTTAAATTTATAAATAAGCATAATAATAAGCATTTCATACCAGAACAAGAACCAAATTAAAGGAAGAAAATACCTAGGAAACTTCAGTCTTTTTCCTGTAATAGTTACTACTATTTAATAAGGGCTATTTAAATGCCAAGTTATACATACTATTTTATATGGAGTCCTATTTCAATGAACCTTCCAACAAAGAAACTGTGTGTAAAGATGATACTATTATCCCGGTCAGTAATGCCGGCTCTCAACTGGAAAATACATGAGAATTCTGTGTACAGGTTACATACAGGTGGCCTGGCACCCACCACAGACTTAAAGATAGAATCTCCAGGGATGAGGCCTGGGCATCTATCTATTTTTAAAACCTCCAGAGGTATTTTTGATACCCAGTCCTATCTAAGAATCACTGAACCCAACTAGCAGAAACAAACAGGGTGGTATCACTTACTGGAGGGCATTTGGAAATGGGAAGGATGATGTTTGGTTTTTATAATACTTTGAAGGCAAAATGATATGTGCTATTCTGAACCAGGAAAGGTGTAAGTCCTGTAATGCCTAATCAAATCAAGCTTATAAAATGAAGAGCTGGCCCAACCAATATGCCACTGGCATTTCTGCTGAAAAATTCAGAACTATTTTCTGACTGTTTTGAGTGTTTTCTAGAAACAGAAAATAAAAGATTGAGTTAAATTACAGTTCATGAGAAGCTGTAAAAAGAAAAACTTGATTCCTTTTTAATTAATACTTATACTACTCCGAATCTTGGCTATAAAGAACATGTAATATTTAAAAACTTACATTTAAATGTTTCTGCCTCTAAAACCTGGCAGCTGGCTTGATGCTCAAATTGATCATCTTCACAGAGAAAGTTATGGCAAAAAGAACAACTGAATATTCTGCCTCCTATTGGATTAAAAGAAAAAAAACAGAAATGTAAATATGATAAACTTTAATTTAAAAAACTCCTATCTATAGAACTGCTTAGAAGAAATGGCAAGTTACTTTGGAGGTACACCAAAATTGTTCAGACATTTTTGTTCTGATAAAACCTAAAATGAAAACTGTTGAAGTCCTTGAAACTGAACCATTAAAAAAAGGAGCTCTTACTATCTACTAGCTACTCACATAATACAATGCTCAAAGAGCCTACCTGCTCCACCACAACTCCCCTCCACATTTGGGTAAACAATACTAGCATTGACAATACAATAACTGATATTATAGATCCCTTTTCTAACTACACGGATAATCGAAACAGTACTAGTAGTGAGGATTGACAGTATTTTGAAAAAAATCTCAAAAGCAGCATTCAAAATGTTTCAAAGTCAACCTTCACTTATAACAAAGCTCATTACTTTGTCTAATGACTCACCATGGTCCCACACACCTCGTTCACATTCCACACACTCAGCATCAGTAAGAGGGCAAGCACAGGCATGTGTACTGAGACATTTCCTACCATGGCAAACCCAAGCTTCACAGAAGTCACATATTGCACCCTGTAATCAAGGAACAAGAAAATATCATCAGTCACCTGACTACCTGTTTAACCATGGCAACCATCAAAATTGCATACGTTTAGCAATTTATCAACCCTCAACGATAGTAGAGAGCTTCATTTAAACATTTTACTACTCAGAAGCCAAAATTAAAAAGGATTCTCTGAAAAACAACTTCTTAACAGCTATCCACAATATACAAAATTCAGTTATATAGCAAAAGAAAAAAAGGTAAACTATACAATTATCCTAATATCATTTAATTAAGCCAAAGAGTTGGAAATATTTTCTTCAAAATGAATTCTAACTCAAATGAAGTTTGGAGGAATCAACAGTTTAAGCTTTCTTGTCTATAATATTCCTGTAACTAAACTGAATTTTTAAATACTACCATTTCTGATTTTTAAAAATACATTCTTATCGATATAACTTATAAAATAATTGCATAGCTTTTCTAGAATTACTGAGAAAAGTACTGAGAAATAACTACAGATTGATTGAAACTTCCACCAGCTTCTTGTTTTCTCTTACGCCAACTTATGCTGTAATAATAATTACATTCTTTGTGTTAAAAAATTTTAAGTAAAATTTATGGAACTAAAATACAAGACTCTCCAATTCTATATCCAAAAAAACAGACAAATAGAATATCTGTTTCAATAAACATTGACACCTACCAAATACTAATAGCTAGAAAGAATCTTAAGAGAGTAGAACCAGACAATCTTTCCTTTATAAAGGAAAAACATGAGGCCCAAGACTAAATCCAAGTCCCAGAGTTGGATTACAGGTGAGGTGAGATTTAAAGCCAGGTTTTCAGAATTCTATTATTCAAGGCTCTGCAACAAATGCAGTATTAACAAATAGGAAGAATGTTTTATGACTTGCAAAAATGGGCTATCAGTAGAGCTAGCAAATCATCAACTATATCTGCTGGATCAGCCAGGGTTCTTGCAAAAAAGAGAGATGGTACTCTCAAACTAGGTAATCTAGAAGAGGGCTTTTTTTTTTTTTGGAGGGGGGGAGATGCTTGGAGTTTTGCTCTTGTTGCCCAAGCTGGAGTGCAACTCCACCTCCTGGGTTCAAGTGTTTCTCCTGCCTCAGCCTCCCGAGCAGCTAGGATTACAAGGCATGTGCCACCACACCGGGCTAATTTTGTTTTTTTGTTTTTTTAGTAGAGACAGAGTTTCTCCATGTTGGTCAGGCTGGTCTCAAACTCCCAACCTCAGATGATCCGCCCCGCCTCAACCTCCCAAAGTGCTGGGATTACAGGTGTGTGCCACCATGCCTGGCACTCTAGAAGAGTTTTAATAGAGATAATTTGCAGAGCTCAAGGAAGAGCTTAGGACAAACAGGAGAGGACTACCTGGCCATACAGAGAAGAACTGTGGTCCTTAGAGAAAGGACAAAACCAAACGAGGATAACCTGGCAGGGAGTGAGATGAAGGAATAAACACCCAGATCTTATTCTCCTGCTGTTCTCAGGGGGAATCTGGGGAGGCAAATAGAAGATATCCAGAAAACCACTTTGCTGGAATTTACAGCTAATGATATATGATTCTACTTAAATGTTTTCTTTATGTAAGAAGAAATTATTTTCAAAAACAGCGAATTTTAAAAAACAAATTTGACTGAACTTAGATAAACAAGCTACCAAGGAAGACTGAAAGGGCTTCTGAATAAAGATAACACTGACAATCCTATATTTAAAATAAAGAAGAATTCACAGAATGATAATTCTCCTTGCTTCTATAACATATGCACATATGAAATATATCATAGACCTGCCTCATAATAGTTTACATGTTCTTGGAAATTTACCATAAATAAAATATTTCATTTGACATAAATATAGTATCACTTTCCTCATGTACTAAAATTTGAACAAAATTTTATTTAAACACAAAATCTTACAACAATACAGTAATACCAGTTAACTTTTTTTTTTTTTTTTTTTTTTTTGAGACAGAGTCTCACTCTGTCACTAGGTGCCAGGCTGGAATTCAGTGGCATGATCTCGGCTCACTGCAACCTCCACCTCCCAGGTTCAAGCAATTCTCTTGCCTCAGCCTCCTGAGTAGCTGGGACTCCAGGTGCACGCCACCACACCCAGCTAATTTTTGTATTTTTAGTAGAGACAGGGTTTCACCCTGTTGGCCAGGATGGTCTCCAACTCTTGACCTTGTGGTCTACCCGCCTCGGCCTCCCAAAGTGCTGGGATTACAGATGTGAGCCACAGCGCCCAGCACCGGTTAACTCATATTTAAAAGGAAAACATGTTTTAGGAAAAAGAGTAAAATATATCATGTAATCCCATTTTTTTATTATTCAAAAAGCTGAATTTACTTAAAAAAAATCCATATATAATGGAAGAGGTATGTTAAATATATACACTTTTTGGAAATGTAAAGTTTTAAAAAACACTATTATCCTAGGTTCCTTTGGAACTAAGTTGCTTATTTAACCAAAGACTTAATTAAATATTGGTTAAGCAGGGCTTTCAGTACACTAAATACTGTTATGTGAAGTCTGGTTAAGAGATACTAGAAAGGTACGACTGAGAAATGAATTTCTGTTTAGATCGGCACGAAAACTTTCCATACCTTGTATGTTTCCCAATAAGAAAGCAGCAGCTAGAAACAAGTGGGTACTAAGGGAAAATCATACAAAAAGCATGCCACTGATAATCCAGATAACTACAGATTGATTGAAACAACAGACAAAGCACTGAATTTAGAAAAAAAAATAACCATTGATCAGAAAGACTTTATCTTATCCTTGAAAATGTACTAGTCTAAGAGATAATGACAAGAAGCTTACCACCATTGCAAGGCCAGTACTATATACACCAGCATGCTTTATGACACAGTCTGAAGATTTCATCATGCACTTTGTTTTCCCTAGTAAAGAAAAACATTTGCACTGTTAGTCTTGCAAAGGAATACATACCAGTATTCATTAATTCCTCTTTTTAAAAGTTCCTGAGGAAATAACTTTTTAAAAAATGAAACTGAATCAGTATTTACTGTTTACATAACTAAAAAGAGAAGATGGATATAACTGAGACTTCATTAGTTGAATCAGACTTGTCAGATTACAAATTACTAATGAATCTATAAAATGAACTATACAGTAATATATATGCTAATTTAGGTTTGTACTAAATCAGAAATTGCAGGTTATGCTTTGTAATCGAATGATAATTTTAACAGTTTAAAAACTTGTGAATCTTCAGATTATTCAAAACATTTTTAAATGAATGCTTTTTATGATGAATTTTACATTTTATAATTCACAATAAAAACTGTGGTTTGAAGTTACCACTTCATTCTTTCCACAGAATACCTCAAACCAAACCAAACCAAATAATGATGATGTAACTTATCAAGTTAATATAATTTTATCCAAACATAAAGATTTACAAACATAGCCCCCAGTTAAACATTTTTCCAACAAAATTCTGAAATAGTGCCCAAATAAGCACAATAAACAAGAATACAATGATACAGCTACAAATCACAATGCAGCCACTGAACTTCTGATCTAGCAGCAAATTACATTACCAACCCAAAACACTAACAGGAAATGTGCTTATCAGATAATATGTGAGAATTAACAATGTCATTAATCATCCATCTGAGACTCCATAAAACGGAACACAAAAGAAACAATTTTCTGTTATCTTGATTTCCTAAGGAACAAAGTTAAACAATAGGAAACTGGAAATGAGGGGCAGTGGCTACCCAACTGTTCCATGTCTAACACTGCGAGTAAGAATCAGTACATGAGAAATGCATCCATCTAACAGCACTACAAAATTTAAGCCCAAAGACACTGAAAATATGGGTAAGTCCTAGCAAAAACTTACCTCTTAATCTTCCACAAAATCTGTTTTCTCACTCTACATTCATTACCTTTTGCAAAATAAGGCTATAAAAACTGCCATATGAGTATTCCATATAAGCTAATTTTCTCTTTTTCATTAATTGTAGAATTGAAAAGATATCTTCTCTGAATGCTAGAACTACACTAGAAATATTCAGGGATGTAGCCCTAAACACTACTAACTTTCTGGAATATTATTATATATAAACATATTTAAGTGAGTAGATCCCAAATTGTTCCACCTGAAACTATTATTATCTCATAAATAAAAGCAGTAATTATTCATCAAAAGTAGCGGGAGGTATAAATCTAGAGTAATAAAGTTCGTCGGGTTTCTTTACTGCAAATCTTCAGAACTTCTAACATACAACTATATAATAGAAATGTCCCAGATGAGAATGAGAGGAGGATGCATGCAGTATTTCTCAAATGTATATGCATATATTTTTTCCAAGAAATATCCATTAATATTTCAGGTAGTCCGTGAAAGACAATTTGGGAAACACCCATCTTGCTGACATTTAGTTTTATTTTAAATAATCATTTCAGGGTACAAGCATTCACATATACTTAAAAATTGGGTACATGTCTTAGGAACTCTATTTCAATCACTTGGGAATACACATGAGGAAACTCATGAATCATATTGTAAGCATCAAATACAAAAACTACTGATCACAAAATAAGTACCAGATAAATGTGGAATAAAATTATTCTCAGTGGTCTAACACACTGCAGGTAATATCAGCAGAAATCAAAATATTGATAAGTAAACAAATAGACACTGACAAGACTAAGATAGCATAACTAAAAGTTCAGGATCACCAAATGTTATGTCTGAAATCTGATCTTGTATTGTTGAAAAAAATTTATTGGTAACCTGTATCTAATTGTACCTTAATTATTTTCCAGCATTACATCAAAGAGACAAAAACCAAGACTTTAGTTTTTTGGTAGGCAAAATAACATGTTTTGCTATTTTGTTAATGGTAAGGTATAACATTATAAACAATTGTAAGCACTGTAACCAACAGCAACAAACCCACACAAGTTCAAACTGATGAACTATCAGTTGATAAAAAGTATATGTCCTCAGTTATTATATACTTACCACACTGTGCACAAATTGGTAACTTCTGTACAGAATTACAAAAGTAGCAAAATGCTCTATTCTTCTGCCGCCTTGTCATGTAAAGTAAAATTTTAAAATATGGTCAACATCAGATAAAAGGTCAGAGGGGACAATTTTATTAAAGGTAGAAAGAAAAAGAAATAAAATTTACCTCTGACACTTGTCACATTCCTGTAACATAAAAATATCACATTAATTTTTGTGTTGACTGAAAATTGCAAATTTACTTGCATTACAAAGAATAACCTGTTTTTCATGTTAAAATTTAAGTGACACTACACCAAAGCCTCCAACTCTACCCATGTATACAAACATCTGCCCACGCTTAAGTAACAAAGGTATGCCAAGAGAGATCCTCCGGGTATATAACTACAGAGGAAGAAATGGCATTACTACGAAGGAGGCTAAATACACTGTTAGTTTGTTTTTCAACTGTTTCTAAGGAATAAAATACCACAGAATGAACACAAGAAACAGGAGAGAACACAAAATAATTAAGTTCAGGGAAAATCCAGATTTCTAAACATGGTTTTAAAAGCTCTCCACAAACTGGCCCCTAACCACTTTCCAAACCTTGCTGGCCTGTTCTTTTTAAGATTCAAGTCACTAATGGTCAGCCACTCCCCAAATATGTCTTATACTCTTTCTTCTCCATGTGTTTACTTATTCTAATACTTTTCCCTAAAAAGTTTCTCCTACCTGTTGAAAGTTCTGGTGGAAATCTCACCTCTTCTGTGAACTGCACCCCTTCCACACAGGGTCAACTTGATCACCTCTCAGTTCTAATAAATACATTGTACCTTTATTAAAGCACTTCCAAAACCTAGCTGTCATTATATATTTAGGCATGCCAGTCATTTATTGTTTCGTCTGCCCAGCACCTCTCTTCTCTGGAAAGGACTCGTAACACAGAAGAGAGCCACACTGTCACGTCTGTGCTATGTAATCTGGCCTCTCCCAACCAACCCCAGTGAATGTTAGTCCTGGGACAGGCACTGGGTCAAGCCCAGCCTATCAGAGTTCTTTCCTTCTCTGAGTAACAATGTGTGATGTGAGACATGTAAGCTACCTGTAACTATGAAACCAAACAAATGGAGTAAGACAATATGAAAAAAATGGAACTAATAAGGAAGAAGAAACAAAAGCAAAAGATAGAACTACAAGCTGTTCCAGGTTCCAGTTGTCCCTGAGTCCCAGGTATATCCTTCCTCTTCCTAGCAATATGAGTTATTCCATTATCCATTCAACAAGCTATTTTTCCCTAAGGTAATTTAAGCTAGATTTCTGTCATTTATAAACAAATCCTAAGTAATATACAACATAACTGAGCGATACACTTCTGGAAATAGGGACCATGTAATTCATCTATGTTTCACTACCCACACTGTCTAAAATAACCTGACACAGAGTAGATGCACAATAAACATTTGCTAAATTAAGCTACATTAAACAATTCATGTATGTTTGACAAAACAAAAGGAGGAGGAAAAAAAGGAACAGTAGGAAAAAAAAAGAGGGGAGTGAAAATAGGGAGAACTGGGATAACTCAGAGAAACACAGTCAATGAAAGGAAAGAGGTAATGATGATGTAATTGTTAGCTTTTTCCATATTTTACCATTTTACCACTCAAAGCAGCCCAGAAATTATCATGACTAATCCACTTAGCACAGGCAGATAAGGTAATAGAAGAGGAAGGGAATAGATGTTAAGTAGGAAGTTGAAAGAAGAGAAATGAAATAATTGCTAAGAAAATATGATGAAAACCCAACTAAGAAGACAAATTAAGGCATCAAACTGGAAAATGTAACAGTTTCTATTATCTATTCTTGTCCAATATCTACCTTTATCACCAACAGTATGTAAAGTAATATACTAGGTTTTATAAATAATATAAAATCCAACAAGAATCACTGCTACTCAGTGAAATCAATGGACGTGGCAGAGATTTCAAATTCAGTACAAAATAAATGCAAAAACACCGTATTCACTAAAATTTTATTCAGGTGTACTTCAGTGTATGGTTTTCTCAACTATCAACTGATATCAAAAGGAGCTGTTACCATCGAAGCATTACATGGATGTTTAGCTAAATCTATAGTGCTTCTTGATGCTCTTAGTTGTTTTTCACGTTCTCGGCGGTTCTCTGCCTTCTTCCTCGCACCAGTCTTTTTTTTAGGCATTTTCCCCTATTTTGACACAAGAGAACAGAAAAGATATAATTGACTGACTGCATTTACTATTTTAATACATTAAGAAATGGTATAACAAAGTATTCTTATTCTTGTTAAATGTTAAACTCTATCACTTTGATAGTTAATCACATTCTAAGCCTTCTGAAATATTAAGCACTTATTATCCGAAATGAAGCGAATACTTTTTTAAAAAAGCATTTATTTGCAGTAACAATTCTAAAAATGTAAACGTCAAAAAAATTTACCCTAAAAAATAGACTAGTTTTCTTTTCCCACTATGAAAAGTTTCTCCAATGATAAAGTATTCTGCACCTCATTAAAACAAATGAATCATGTATCAACAAAGAAAATCATTAAAAAGAGCATTATTTACCCAGTTTATATCACTTGAGCTGACGCTGACCATCATTCAGATAACCTGATGCTGCCAACACCTGAAGTATAACAAGTCTAATTTTTCCTATGTAATATATAAACAAAACATCTAACCGTCAACAAATAACACTATTAATTACAAAGTCAAAACATTCTTAAAATATTCAAGGTATTAGTTGCTTTGACTCTGACAAATATTCTTCCCTCTACATGCAATGAGCATATAATTTTAATGGGGTTCGAATTTAAGTTTAAGAGTATGTCTAACTTCCATCATTTAGTTGAAATGCAAGATTTTTCTAAACTGGAGTTTTCTGAACTGAATGCTCAATCAAAAAACCAGGTGGTAAGCAGTAAGGCAGCAACTCAAAAATAGCCAGGAGATTTAATAGGTGGTTACTTCGGTAACGTAACGCCCAAAACCACTAAGGCGGCGTTCCAACATGCAAAATGACAAAATCTAGAGGGCGTGCTGCCCTGACCAAAGAACCTCAGAAAATAATCACGAGGTGATCATGCGGATGAACTTTCTGCGTCCTCCAGGGATGTCCTTTGAATCCTCTGATAAAGTTAAATCTCTGTTTGTTTGTTTTTCCTCCAGTTTGTTTTATACGCTCAAAAGAGTGATTCTTCTTCTCAGCCTTACACGGGGTTCAAGCCCTTTTCCGGTAACACTTCAACTTCTTGCGGGCACTGCGCGTGTTATCAAGTGAGGAAACAGGCACAGGGCACTGCGGCTGCAGGAGTCCAGCCTGGAGCTGAAGGACCCAGTGGGACGGAGGGACGTCCAGGGGAGACGCGGCGGCGGAGGCGCCACGCGGCTCGGGGACCCGGCAACCGTCACCCTCCCGCGGGACACCCTACCTGGAGCGCGCTCCGGGCCGACCTCGCTCACTTGGGCGGAGACGCCGAACTCACTCAGGGGGCCGAGGGACAGGCAATGGCGTGAGGCCCGCTCGCGACAGCAGTAAATCCAACTCGTGGACCACGACTCCGGGAAAGAAGCTCCTAAGACCCAAGGAAGCTGACAGCCAGTTTCGGACCCTAGGAGACTGACCGGACGTCCTTTTACGACAGCAGCGTCCTTACGGCGGACGTCACAGGAAAGGGCCCGCCCACCTCTGTTCGCTCCGCCCCTGTCCCGCCCACTCCTGCGGGGATCCGTGCAGCCATTCCTGGGCAGATCTGCAAAAAAAAGGAAGGGAATGCGAAGGAAAATAGGGAAGGCCCCGTCAGTTTTACTTTTTTAGAAAAAAAGAGAAATCTAAAAGGAAGAGGAAAATGAACTCACAGACTTGTTACTTGATCAATTGACTCAAACGGCAAATTCATGCTTAATTCTGTTGGAAACCTTTCCCCTCCATCTGCCGTGCTTCACATCCCACCTTTTTTTGGTTACTGCGCCAAGCTGTGCCTTCCGTTGCCTGATGAACTTTGGTTTCGTACTAGCCTCCTCTGTCTCTTATTTCTGCTATGCCCTCTGGATTCCATTCCTTTGTGAACAAATCATCCCACATTCTTTGCCTCTAGTGTGTGTTTTGCCTGTTTTTAACTGAAACCTGATGATCCTCCCCCTGCATCAGAATCTCCTTCTAATCCAGCACCTTGACCTTTGCGTAGCCGACCAAGCTGAGTTTCCTAGTTAATTTCTTGGAGCTCTGCCGCACTTAAGATTCAGTACTGGGCCTTTTCCTCAGCTTTTTCTGCTCTCCCACTGCAGGAGATAAGAGCTTCTTTATTTGCTACCAAAGAGGGCTTCTGGAATTTACTGTTAGACCCACTCTCAGCTTTTTGCTGTTTTCAAAGAACCAATTTTACTTAGCAATAACAGTCAATGCCTCTGTCCTTAAGGTTACTGTTTCCCTCATAGTTCTCAAATACCTGATACATTTTACCCACTAGTATCTAACCTTTTATTAACCACTATACTTAAATTAGAATATCACCCCAGTTCATTACTGATGAAAGTTCTAACTACTACATTGTTACCGTCTGCCAAGGTCTGTCTGTCCAACACCTACCACTGGGGGGGGGGGGGTCATTACTGATAGTCACGTGGCCTGTGATTCAAACTATAAGTTATAAATCCCATCTTGGACCACTCCTGACACCAACGGTCTTAGGTTGGCTTCCCCAGGAAACACTGTGAGTCAGAGAAGAGTATCGTGAGTATGTTAGGGAATGCTTTGGGGAACATCTGCAGAAGAATGGAAGCAGGATTGAATAGAGGGAAGGGTTGACCCGTGGTGAAGTCTCAATGAAGGCCTCATCTTTGAATCTGGGATATCCCTTCAGCGTTGTCTTGAGTTAGGGGTAGTGGGCTGGGCCATTATACACCTATGATATTTAGTCATTGGATGGCGCTGCCACAGGAGAAGTGTGCTACCTTGGGTTAGAGGACTCCTGAAGAGGGCCAAGAGCTGAATTGTGTTGGTTTGCTGCACTCTCAGCAGCTCAGAAAGAAGTCTTTCATTGAGAAAGAGGGATCTAGATAGTGCCTGCCAGTATTCGCTACCAAGAATGCTGGCAAAATAAATATTCTTCCAAAGACAAAGAAACTTCACTATTCACAGATACTCAGTGAAAAAATTCCGAAGGATGGTCTTCACAAGATGAAAATGGAATTTAAAAGGCAGAAGGGGATACAAAAAGTAATAGTAATCAATTTGTTTAATAAATAGGATAAATCAAAAGCATTGTCTATATAAAACAACATAATTATAATAAGCAATTTGGGATATGAAAATTACAAGGAACTGAAATATTCTATAAATTCAATGCAATTCAAATCAAATGTTAATATAGATTTTTTAATGGAATTTGATTAATTGCTCTCTAAAATTCATAGGAACAATGAAAGATCCATGAAAAGCCCAGACCATTTTAGTTATACAAGCAGAAGGATACTATTATTTATTATAAAGATTTAGTAATTAAAACAATATTGCATAGTGTCAGGTGTCAGCAAATAGACAAATATAACTGAGTAGAAAGCCTAGATACAGACTCACATACATTTGGATAAATGGTACTAGTTGCATTAGCATCAGTAAGAAGACAGACATTAGTCAATAAATGA
Organism: Cacajao melanocephalus; assembly: GCA_963573385.1. Taxonomy (NCBI): domain Eukaryota; kingdom Metazoa; phylum Chordata; class Mammalia; order Primates; family Pitheciidae; genus Cacajao; species Cacajao melanocephalus. The sequence goes on from CAUYLG010072103.1 coordinate 27,045, forward strand.
GGCAAAGACTATTGGCAATCCATATGGAGAAAGATAAAATTAGATCCCCGTTAAGAGCACATATAAAATAAGTTCCAGATGGAAAGACCTAAATATAAAAAACAAAAATAAAGCTATTATAAGAAAATATAGGAGAATGCCTTTATGATAAAATGATTTCTTAAGACACACACACACAAAAAAATTAATGAAAAATGAATTTAATAAAACCTGAAGTTTTTAATAAAACGAGGCAGGTGGATCACGAGGTCAAGAGATGGAGGCCATCCTGGCCAACATGGTGAAACCCCGTCTCTACTAAAAATACAAAAATTAGCTGGGAGTGGTGGCAGCGCCTATAGTCCCAGCTACTTGCAAGGCTGAGGCAGGAGTATTGCTTGAACCAGGGAGGCGGAGGTTGCAGTGAGCTGAGATCGTGCCACTGCACTCCAGCCTGGGTGACAGAGCAAGACTCTGTCTCAAAAAAACAACTTAAGGATAACTAAAAGACATAAGTTAAGTAAAAATGTAACTGACAAAAGATTTATATACAGAATAAATGACACCCATAAGATTGTCCAAGTTGTAAAAGCCTGGCAGATCAAAATATTGGTGAAAGGTGGAGAAACAAATTTTAAGCAATTCTACTGGAAGTATAAATGGTAAATCTGTTTTGGAGAACCACATGGCAATGTTAAGCAAATGTAAATGTGTGCAAAACCAAAGATTCAACCATTGCACTTCTAGGTCTCTACTATAAGAAATTTGTGCACAGATATACAATGATACAGTAGCACAGTTTAACAGCAAAAAATTTTAAGCAGCTGTTATTAGGAAAAGGAATAAATTGCATGTTATCTATATATATAGCAATTAGAATTCATAGACTTTACAAGTATCAATATCGACTAATTCTTAAATTTGGGGGAGATATTGGTGAAATAAAAATCAAATTGGAATGCCATATATGTAAAATTGTAAAGCAAAAATCAGTTCTATATATTATTTACAGATATATATACAAACCTTTTAAAAGTAACAAAAGATGCCTGGAAGTGATACTAACTTCAGATTATGGTTACCTCTGGAGAGGGAAGAAAGATGGATGATGTGGAGTGTTAGCCATACTTTTAGTTTTCAGAACAATACTAGTTTTAAAACATACATATCAATAATCCTCAACATCCACCAGAATGGCTAAGATTAAAAGATTGGCAATACTAGTGAGCATGTGTTTACTGGTCATTGGTATTGTTTATCCAAGAAGAGTAGGAAGCTGGGTTGGAGACACTTACATGAAGACGTGGAGAACTGTCATCCAGTATTGGGGGATGTAAATGGACTGCCACTTTGAAAATTATTTAGCATCATGTGTTAAAAGATATACACATATCTACAAAATGCATACCTGTATTTACTAAAATATATGTAAAATAGGCCTGGCATGGTGGCTCACGCCTGTAATCCCAGCATTTTGGGAGGCCAAGATGGGCAGGTCAGGAGTTCAAAACTAGCCTGGCCAACATGGTGAAATCTGTCTCTACTAAAAATACAAAAATTAGCTGAGCGTGGTGGCAGGTGCCTGTAATCCCAGCTACTTGAGAGGCTGAGGCAGGAGAATCACTTGAATCCAGGAGGCTGAGGTTGCAGTGAGCAGAGATCATGCCATTGCACTCCAGCCTGGGCAACAAGAGCAAAACTCAATCTCAAAAATAAAATACATGTAAAATAACGCTTATAGTAGCACTAATTACATTATCTCCAAAACCATAAACAACCCAATTATCCTTTAACAGGAGAATGAATGAATGAATTGTGACATATTCATATAATAAAATATTAACATTATACACTAACAAGAATGGACAAACTACAATCTCACATAACAATATGGGTGAATGTCACTAAAATAATGTTAAGCAAACAAATCTCACAATGAAAAACAAAGAACACCATGACTTTATTAAATAAAGTTTAAATATTCTCAAAATTAATCAGATTAGAAGTCAGGATAGGGGTTACCTTTGGGTGAAGGTAGTGACTTCAAAGGTTCACAAAGCAGAGTTTCTAGAGAAACAGTATTGAAAATATCCTACTTAGGATGACTGTGTTCAATCTGTGACCCTTCATCAATCTGTATTATAATTTATGTAATTTATGCATGTTGCATTTTGCTACAAGGTTTTAAAAGAAATATTAAAATAGAGGCAGGAAAATCTAGATGAAAGCCTTAAAATAAACCATCTATAGCAGCTCTTCCCAAACATTTACTTGCTGTGGCATAAATAGAAAATAATGCTTGTAGGGCACACAGGGAAAAACAGGACAGGTCTGTTTGTTGCCAAAGGTGACTCTGAAATTGTCTTCCCCTTTTTATTTATTTTTTCTTTTTGTGGAAAGGTAAAATCTTTATTCATTTATCTTTCTGAAAAGTATTCTTTACTTGACAAGCACTTCTCATACATATTGTTCTTAGAAGCAAGAGGATTTTTTCGTTTTTGGGCCATGACTCCGGTCCAGCCACACTTGTGACCTACTGGCAGCATACAAATGTCCCAGGACATTTTAGAGAGCTCTGGAATATAGAACTCTAACCTGCCTTTTTAAATGTATCTCAGTTTGGCTTCCTTTCAGAAATTAAAGATTGTTTATTTCTGCAAATAAAAATTCCTTTTCCAATGTTATCTGGTGTGTGTGTGTGTGTGTACACATGTGTATATATATAATGGAATATTCTTCAGCCTCTAAAAAGGAGGAATTTCTTCTTTCAATTAAATAAAAGAAGGAATTCCTGTCATACGCAACAACCTAAAGAAGGCTTAAGGACATTATGCTAGGGAGAAAAGCCAGACACAGGACAAATACTGCAAGATTCGACTTACATGTGAGCATCTAAAATAGTCAAACTCATACAAGCAGAGAGTAGAATGGTGGTTGCCAGGATTTGGAAGTAGGTGGAAATGGAGAGGTGCTAATCAAGTGACAAAAGAAATCAGTAATGCAAGGTAAATAAGTTCTAGAGATCTACAGCATTGTGCATAGAGATAACAACACTGTGCTGTGCACTTAAAAATCTCTTTAAAGGGTAGACCTTCTGTTAAGTATTCTTGCCACAATAAAATGTTTTTAAATGTCTAGCTCATGAAAGTACTTCCTATATCCAGATGCCTATGTTATCCATCTTTTGTGCATTCCACAAATAATAATTGTGGTTCATGAAATCACTGCATAATAGATTTCACCATGATCTTGGCTCACTGCAACCTCCACCTCCTGGGTCCAAGGGATTCTCCTGCCTCAGCCTCCTGAGTAACTGGGATTACAGGCACCTGCCACCACGCCCGGCTCAGTACTTTTAAAGCATCACAGGTTTTAGTTAGGCTGATAAATGATCCTTTAACAAACAGTATGTATATTTTGGGAAAACCTTATAGCACTCATAACTGTCTAGCAACTTATTTCTCCTTTTTATCTGAGTTATCACACCCTATTGTCCACTGAACCTATGTATCATAAGGAAGACTCTAAGCACCTGTTTTGATCAATGAGCTTTGGGGATAGGACAAGGATTTCTAAGTTTCAAATACCTGCATAGCCCTTTATAGATTCCTATGTTTTTCACATTCACTATTATATTTAATACCAATAAAAATTCTATTGTAAAGTACATATTACCTCCACTTTACAAATAGAAAGCTGAAAATTAGTTTTATCTGTTGACGAATTGTGTTTTCAAAACTGAAATCCTTATCTTTCCCCCAAAACTGATGCCTCTTTCTTGGTGTCTTAATTCAGTGAACAAAGGCACTAATTCATCTGCTGAAGCCAGAAATCTGGGAGTCAATCCAGACACTTTCATCTCTCTAACCTATCAATCTAATTACTAAGCTTTTATGATATGATCTCCAAATTATCTGTCAAGTACATTTCCTCAATAAAGTCCAGCTCTCTATTTCTGGTAAGATGTCTGGAGAAATCCTGTGACAATAGAGCACACACAACACTGGATAAAACAAAACAAACGCAGACAGATCAAAGAATTTTTCCAGTACATGACTAAACTGACAGGAAAGTGATACCAGTTCAAGGAGACCAGAAGGACTGAGAAAGCAGGAATCCACACAGTAAGCAAGCTCTGGAGCTGGCAATTGGCTGGGACCCTCTGAAAATCCTCAGTGAACTAGAACTTGGATTTTACTCAGAAATTTGTACACTGGTAATACGGCTTAGCTCTGTATCCTCACTCAAATCCCATGTTGAATTGTAATTCTCAATGTTGGAGGAAGGAACAGGTGGGAGGTGATCGGATCATGGGGGTGGATTTCCCCCTTGCTGTTCTCATAATAGTCAGTGAGTTCTCTTGAGATCTGATCATTTAAAAGTGTGCAGCACTTGCCCTTCCTCTCTCTCTCTCTCTCTCTCTCTCTCTCTCTCTCTCTCTCTCTCTCCTTCTCCACTATGTGAAGATTGTGCCTGTTTTCCTTTTGTCCCTCTGCCATGATTGCATGTCTCCTGAGGCCCCATGTATAGCCTGTGGAATTGTGAGTCAATTAAACCTGTTTTCTTTATAAATTACCCAGTCTCGGGTAGTTCTTTATAGTTTGAGAACGGACTAGTACAACTGGAGTCAGAGGCTCTGTGGCCAAGAAGAGTAGGAAGCTGGGTTGGAGACTCTTGCATAAAGCTGGGAACCCACAGTGGACAATAACCTCCGTGTAGAAACAAGATTAGAAAAAAATCTTGCCACACAGAAGAAGCGAGTAGGAATAGTTCCCTGTGTTGCCTTTGTATCTTCATAGGATGGGAAAAAGTAAAGATAAAAAACACCACAAGGGAATTTCTAACCACAAGCCCACCTTCAAGCATATGTTTAGTTTGTTTGATTTGAAGGTTTTCACGGCTGTATTCTGCAGTGGAGTAAGAACTACAAATAAGAGGAAACTGAAGAGGTTCAAGAATATCCATAAAGTTTGATGTGTTTGGTCTGCAGTTACTAAGTCCCTTCTTCCCAGGTTTACTGGGAGGATTAAGTATGATGATACATATAAAACACTTAGCACAGTGCCTGGCACGTGGGAAACTTTAAGTGCTAAGTTCCTTCTCTTGTTGCTACCTGGCTCTTGGAGACCCACAGGCTCCTGCTCACGGTTTAGCCTTCTATTTACCTTTTAGTCCTGCCTGCCTGCTCCTTGAGCCTTTAGTCATGTAATGATCTCCAGTGGGTCCTCCAGATTATTCAGTGAGATGTTGTCTTGGTGGCACCTGGAACTCTGGAAGCACTGAAGTGAGACATTTAAATCAGACTGAGTAGTTCATGGTTATCCTGCAAAGGCTCAACTCAAAGTGGAGAAAGCATCCACTTTTTTATAGTTTTCTCTTCTATTAATTTCTTTTAATTAAATTATATTCTTCTATTAAATTCTTTCCTTCACTTTAGGAATGATTATTACAACTCTGCCTGAGGATACAATGAGGTTGGAATGAGTTTTTTTTTAATTGATTAAAATATTGATAGTAAAGATTATACAGCAAAGCCAAACTGCCGTATATTCCAAACCTGAAAAGTCATGTATTGTTAATTTTGAATATAGAATGTGATTTTTATCCAGTATGGCCATCTGGATGACAGGAGTTACCAGATGTCCAAAAAAAATCAAAGTAAGTTAAAATAAATGAAATAGTTAAGGGATAGTCGATTCTATTACTTTCCTTCTTAACAACAAGTGGAAAAACAATGTATAAATAATCCTCAGTGCTTTTAAAACAGGCTTAATATGATAAGAATTAAAGTACATTAGTGGTTGTACTTGGAAGAAATAATAGGGCATTATTATAAATTGAATCAGATGATTTTATAACTGGGAGTATAAAATGTGTTCATTATGAAAAATATCTACTATCAGATAATAATTATTGGCTTAAATTATACTTTCATTTTTCTTAGAATGAGATCAAGTTATAGCTTCAATAAGGTTTTCTTGAAAATAACAAGCATAGGTGTATCTAATACCATCTGCTTCTATAATTAACAACAATAAAGCAAAATTACCAAACATATAAAATAAATGTAATTTGCTACTGTGATCGTTTTCTAAAACCTACTTAAAGATGTTTAGACAACAATTAAACATTACATCAAAATCAGATACCAAATATAACAGTTGGAAAATGCATCAAACTATATGTAACTGAAAATCTAATTAATAATGGATTCAACAAGGTGGTTTTTCTTTCATGTACAAGAAGTCCAAGACAAGGACAGTGATGCAACAACTTTACTGCTGAAGTCTTTGGGGTTCTTTTACCATGCACTCAATCATAATCACAGTTAACCAACCTTTTAGGCAAGAAAAGGAAGGAAAGAAAGGACAAAAGGACAAACAAAAACAAAGTCAACCTCTGTCAAGAAGTTTTCCTGAAACTTCAGCCAAATGACTCTGGCCTCAGATAATTGACCAGAATTGAGTTACATAAGCATGTCTAGCTGCCAGAAAGACTGGCAAATGGAGTTTTTTTAACCTGGACACTGTAACCCAGAATAAACTAGGGGTTCTGTTATTAGGAAGAAATGGAAAAATGGATATTAAGTAGGAAACCAGAAGTGCTGGCCATACCTTGATATTTGACAGTCCGCAAGACAAGAAATTTCAAACTGTAAGGGTGGCCTTTAAAAAAACAATAGTTCCAGAAAATAAACAATGTTTTTTAAAAATTGCTTCCAATACAAAGCAATTAGATCGTGTATAAAACATAATTGTTAACAGGTTGCTAAGCTAATAGGAAGTAAGAAAAATCTCTTATCACCACTACCCTCTCCCTGGAACAAAGCTGAAACTGCAACTAGCACATTAAATGTAAACTAACATGTAAGGAGTGTGTTGTCTGAAGGCAAAATCAACGTCAGCATTACAAAAAGAAAGCTAAGCCTCTTGCCAGCAACCACTTCAAGGAGCTTAATGAGTGGTTCAGGTTCTAACCTGAAACCCTGAAGGCAGCTAAAGTGGTCCCGGGTTTGTGGTGCTCTCTGACTCCAATAAGAAGCAAATACAAATGCTCACAGGAGGAAAGAATTGTCAGCTTAGGCCTCCAGATTGTCCACAGAATAAAACCAGTCAAGCATGAGCAATCACAATAAAAGATCATCAGATACACACAGAAGTTGTCTAACAGTAAAAACAAAACAAAAAACACTACAAATGTGATTCATCTTACCATTTCTAATAACTTTTCCATAAATAATTTTGGCTTTTACAAGTAGACAATTATATCACTTGTGACTAATGACCCTTTTCTTTCTACTTTCTATCTCCTTATATCTTACTTCAATTTCTTGCCTTATTGATGTGGGTAAGAGTTCCAATGCAATAGTTAGTAGACACCATGATAGAGAGGATCCTTGTTTGGTCCCTTTAAGGAAAATGCTTTTATTATATTGCCATTAAAATAATATTAGAAATTATAGGGTTCTTTTTTTTTTGTCTTCTAGAGATGGAGTCTGGCTATGTTGCCTGAGCTGCTCTCAAACTTCTGGCCTCAAGAAATTAGAGTTTTTTAATAGATACCCCCCATTTTGAGTGGATGGGGAATTATGAATGTTACTTTCTATTAGTAAGATATTTGGGTTTATCTGTGAATCCATGATGAAATTATGAACTCTTAATAAATTTAAAAAGACAAGCAACTCAATCAAAACATGGCCAAAGGATATGGAGAATTGACAAACAAGAAAATACAAATTGTGAATAAATGCATAGTTGTTTTTAGCCTCAGTAAATCAAGTAATTTCACACCTAATCAAATACTCTAGGTAAACTTCTAAACATAGATAGCATGAAATATATACAAAAATACTTATAGTAGCATAATGGAAAAATACTGCCAATCAGCTCAAATGTTCAGCAGAAGAACGGATTGATAAACTGTTACATATTCACCTAATACAATGCTATACAGTAGTGAAAAGTGAACTATAACAATATGGAGACTCGTAGACAAATTTCAGAAATAGAATAGTATATACATATATATTAAGCATGCTATTTTGCATATAGTAAATATGAGATACAATTAATTATAACTGTGAATGCCTGCATATCCCCCAGACCTCCTTTTCTTCGTGAGTGTTGGGAGATGCCATTTGCCTTGGACCTTCAGCTGTATATTCTTGCTAACATACCAAGAATGCAAGGCCCTGTAGCTGAGCCACTGCTGAGATTTACATTTGCAATGAGCAGCCTTGAGGATTGAGGTAAGGTGTCTTACCAGCCAAAGAACAGGCTTGCTTCGACTTGCTGAAGAAAACAGTTAATTCTTCAAACTTTCTGTTCCTTGACTGTGATGCAAACCTATAGTGTGTATGTTATCTGCTCTGGCCACTGTTGTTTCATGAATACTTAAGTCCGTTGTCTCTGACCCAGGAGTCTTGTGTCTGCTGCCAGTATCTACAAAACGGTAGCAGGCTAACTTGTTAGTCTGCAAGTGGGTATCAAATCTCAGACTCTGTAGAATTTGGCAGTAAGTTGGGAAATGAGAAAGACTTCAAAAGACCTTAACCCTGTTTAGTTATAGCTATCTTGACTTGGAGTATTCACTAACCTTTATTGACTTTCCATTCCTTTGTAAAAAGAGTAAAATTGAAAAGGAAAGAATTAAGGTATAGTTGCTAGTATTTCATGATTCTGTATAAACACAGAAAAAAATATCCTGACATCTAGAATGATGGCACTCATCCAGGTAGAATGGGGCTTGGGAAGAAGAATTGAAACTCTTTTGCAATTTCACTTTGTAAATGTCTGAATCTGAAATCACTAAGTGCTTTGGTGGCTGGTGTTCCTTTTCTTTTCTTGCCTTTTTTTTTTCCTTACTTAATTTTCTGCCTATGGGTATTGATGCAATGGAAATAGTGAGTCAGGGAAATACGCCAGCCACCTGGGGCCGTATTTCTCCTTCTGTGTTCTTCTCAGTAGTACAAGGGCTGGAACCCTGGGATCTGAGTTAGCTTCTACCAGTGAGAGGCAGTCACAGGAATACTGCAGAAATGAAGTTTCACGAGTGGCTTCCAGACATTCTCTTGAGGATCACTCATTGTAATGCCACAGATAAGTGACATCATCAGTGGTGATTCCCTGTGGTTCTTTCAACTTCCGTATTTTGTGAGGCAGTTGTCCTGACTTTTGTTTCCTCAACTCTTGTTTTTGTTTTCTTTTTACAAAGTGCCTAGCATGTTGTGTTAAATCCTTCCTGCTTGAAATATCTACAATGGTTTCTCTTGTATTGACTAAACCCTCCTGATAAAAAGAAAGTAAAAGTTGAGGAAAAGCTACCCTAAATAGAAACCTTTAGTGGTAAAAATAGAACTTCTGATTAGAATCCATATATGTTAGTTTTCTATGCTGTCCAAACAAATCACCACAAATTTGATGGCTTAAAACAACCCCCAATTTTTTTATCTTACAGCTTACAGAAGAAAAAGTCTGGGTAGGCTTTTGCTTCTCTGGATTCCACAAAGCCCAAATTAAGATGTCAGGAGGGCTGCATTCCTTATTGGACATTGTAGAGAAGAATCCTCACCACAGTTCATATAGGTGGATTGTTCAATTCAGTACTTTGTAGTTGAGGACTGAGGCTTTTGCTTCTGTGCTGACTGTCATCCACGGGCTGATCTTTGCTCTCAGAGGCTGCCCACATCTCTTCTGCTTTCCATTTGGCCCCCTCCAGCAACAGACTCATGGGGTCAAATCTCTCTCCCTCTGATTTTTTTTCCTTCTTCTGCTTCTCTCTGATTCCAGCCAGAGAGAGTACTCTGCTTGTAAGGGCTCATGCCATTAGATTGGGCCCACATAAATGATCCAGAATAATCTCCCTATTTTAATGTATCTCTAATTAATCTGTGTTGCAGTTAATTTTAGGTGACAACTTGATTGGATTGAAGAATGCCTAGATAACAGGTATTGTTTCTTCGTGTGTCTGTGAGGGCGTTGCCAGAGGAGATTGACATTTGAGTCATGGACGGGGAGAGAAAGACCCTCCCTCAATATGGGTAAGCACCATCCAACAGGCTGCCAGCATGGCTAGAATAAAGCAGGCAGAAGAAGGGGAGATTTACTGGCTTCCTTCTTCTTACCATGCTGGATGTTTGCTTCCACTCCTCCTGTCTTTGGACATCAGACTGCAGGTTCTTCTGCCTTTGGGACTTGCACCAGCAGCTTCCCAGGGGTTCTCAGACCTTCAATCGCAGACTAAAGGCTGCACTATCAGCTTCCCTGGTTTTGAGGCTTTCGGCCTCCAACTGAACCACTTACTGGCTTCTATCTTCCCAACTTGCAGACAGCCTGTTGGGGGACTTTGACTTGTAATCATGTGAGCCAATTCTCCCAGATAAATTCACTTTTATATATACATATATCCTATTGGTTCGGTCCCTCTAGGGAACCCTGATTAATATAGCCAGGCAGAAGGCCCACAGTAGTGCAGTAAAGGGTAACATTTGCCTCTAAAGCTTGGGCCAAGGGGCACTCATTTCCCCACCTTTGGGATCTGGGCATGTTAGATGCTGGGGGTTCCCACTCCATGAACTCTCAGAAAGTCTAAGACAGAAAGAGAACAATTAATGTTGCAGATTGAGGCAAGGTTCATCAGAGGAGTGAAGACAATGGCATATTTACTTGCCAGCTTCTGTCACTCATCGGTGGAGGGTCACTGGCATGGAGTTAAATCCAGGCATGTCCAACTTGTCCCCAACTCAAGAGGTGAGCACAGTCCTTTGACTAGAGAACCCCACTGGAGACTTAGGGAGATCACTGACACGTATGGGAGTTGACATGGTTTGGCTGCGTCCCCACCCAAACCTCATCTTGAATTATAGCTCCCATAACATCCACGTGTTCTGGGAGGGGCCTGGTGGGAGATAACGGAATCATGGGGCGGTTTCCCCCAGGCTGTTCTCGCGGTAGTGGCTAAGTCTCACGAGATCTGATGGTTTTAGAAGGGAAACCCCTTTCATTTAGTGCTCATTCTCTCTCTTGCCTGCTGCGATATAAATCAGGTCTTTCACTTTCCGCCATGATTGGTTGTGAGGTCTCCCCAGCCACGTGGAACTGTGAGTCTCTTTCTTTATAAATTACCCAGTCTCGGCCGGGCATGGTGGCTCACGCCTGAAATCCCAGCACTTTGGGAGGCCAAGGCAGGCAGATCACCTGAGGTCGAGAGTTCAAAACCAGCCTGATCAACATGGAAAAATGCTGTCTCTGCTAAAAATACAAAATTAGCCTGGCATGGTGGCGCATCCCTGTAATCCCAGCTACCTGGGAGGCAGAGGCAGGAGAATCGCTTGAACCCGGGAGTCGGAGGTTGCGGTGAGCAGAGACTGCGCCATTGCACTCCAGCCTGGGCAACAAGAGTGAAACTCCATCTTAAAAAACAAATTACCCAATCTCGGGTATGTGTTTATTGGCAGTGTGAAACAGACTAATACAGGATTTCTGCAGGTGACTTCCATGGTAGGCCGCGGGCACAAGAACTAGGCACCAATAAGGTTTCTACAATTACCTCTGCCTCTTCAATCAGTATTGGGCAGGGCAAGAGGCCAGCTCAACTGAAGACGTTGGTTCCAATAACTGAACATATCTCCCAAATCCTTTGTGTCATCCTCTACATTAGCAAGCTTCTGGCAAAACTCCCTTCCCATAAAAGGCACCTCCAAAGCACCCCTCTGATGTGTCAGGATTTTGTTTCTGAATAAATGCATGCCTTTTTCATTCTCACATTCCCAGGGTTGTCAGTAGTTTTGAAATTCTCTTGTAAAACTACTGCTTTGAGCCTTTGTGCGGGGAACAGCAAAATAAATGCTCTGATTACTGCAAGAGATCAGACATGCATGCCGTACAAGACGTTATCTTAAAGCCACCACAAAAGACCTCTTCTCACTTTATTAAAATTGGCAGACAATGCCTGAGTACCAGAGCGCAGGGCCAAGGAGCTTGCAAGGGCAACTCACACGCCATTCAGCACTAATAGGCGACAAGTTCTGATATTCCAAGAATTTCTAATTCATGGCTGCTTTCCCTGTCCCAGAGCCGATATCCAAATTGATTCTGCCTACTTCAGTCTCGATGTGTGAAAACGCTGACAGACAGAAACACCTAAGGGTAAGACGTCTGCCAAGTGATTGGTTAAACAGCTATTCATTTTGAAATATATCTTCGAGAAGCAGAATAACAGAGGGCCACGGTAGTGTGCGGCCCATTAATTATACAGTTGACAAGAAAATTACCCTTCAGATCAGCATTAGTGGAGACTTGGCTGAAAGGGGGGGTCATGAGGACGGATGGGGGAGAAACATTCAACAGGTTTATCCACACAGCCCACAGTGAGCTCAGGAAGGAGTGAGTTGGTGTATATGTCACCTATAACATGCTACCAAATTGCAGGATGAGCCGATAGCCACCTAACAGATGTCCTTACCCTAAAACGCTACCAGGGGACACCCTGGTGTGTGTTCAAGGACTAGCCTAGCAGTGGAAACAGCATAGGAGTGAGAATCTTTCTGCACAAAGCATGAGTTCCTGTCTGTGCGATCTGGGGACATTTCATGACCTGTCATAAGCCTCATGTCTCCTATCCATAAAATGGGGGTGAAAAAAGCAGCCTCAAGGGTAGTTGTGAGGAATAAACGGAGATACAGGTAAAGTACCTGTCGCATATAGGTGCACATTCAACGCACGCACGCCTGTGTTCCAACCTGGGATTTGCCTGTGCTCTGTGGGAAAATTCTAGGAACCTGGTTGTAACCATGAGACCTCCTGGCTGTGTATCTGTTCCTGTATCCTTCTCCAGTAAGTTGTCCAGAGCCTTAGAGTTCAGACTGGCAGTGTTAGGAGTGCCTGCCTCTCTAGAAACGGAGGAGGGGAGGGAAGTCTAGATATGGAGTGCTGCTCCTCAGCCCAGGTCTAAATTTCTGGAGGGGCCAGGCGCAGTGGCTCGTGCCTATAATCTCAGCACTTTGGGAGACAGAGGTGGGTGGATTGCTTGAGGTCAGGAGTTTGAGACCAGCCTGGCCAACATGGCGAAATCCCATCTTTACTAAAAATAAAAAAATTAGCCGGGTGTGGTGGTGCATGCCTGGAATCCCAGCTACTTGGGAGGCTGAGGCAGGGGAATCACTTGAACTTGGGAGGTGGAGGTTGCAGTGAGCTGAGATTGCACCACCGCACTCCAGCCTGGGTGACAATTAATTAATTAATTAAGTTCTGGAGAGAACTGAGCCTCCAGTCGTTCTCTGACGTCAGGTTGCAACCTCCTCACCTCCGTTGCTGAGGATAGTCCTTCAGGCCGGCTGGTTCCCCCGAATGCACTGCTACATCTCGGATCCCACCTCAGCTCTCCTCTGGAATTGATCCTGATTGAGAAATCTAGTCCATCCCATAGAAGCCCTAGATCTAGACAGCATGTTCAAACTGGATCACAGCAGGAAAGTTTAATGAGAGGAGCCATAGACACAGCTGTGACCTCAGGGACAAAAGGGAGGGAGGGGTTAGCGGAGCGCAGAGAGGAAGGACTGACTAAGCTGTAGCATTTCATGAAGGGATACAGCCAGACCATGGCAGTCTTGCAGGAATGGAGCCTGGAGGATAAAGCCCCTGACTCCTCTCTCTGACTTCTCCCATGGGCCGCATCCACTCAGAAGCTGGAGAAGGAAGAAGCCCGTTGCGGTGGTCCAAGCAGATCACTCTTCTGGGGCACAGGCAGACCAGAAGAGAGGAGTCAGTAGATGGCAGCAAATGCTCAGTCCCACAGCACCCCTAGTGGTACCATTGAGCTGCACTGAGTGACAATGAACTGAAACTGGCCTCATGGAACATGAGCCTCTCAGGACTCCTTGAAAACATTGGACCAATCTTAGGTGCAAGTTTTTTCAGCTCCATCTCTGACTCCAGTGACTACTCTGGTAAGCTATTTTTTTTTTTTGAGACGGAGTCTTGCTGTGTCACCCAGGCTAGAGTGCAGTGGCACACTCACTGCAACGTCCACCTCCCAGGTTCAAGCGATTCTCCTGCCTCAGCCTCCCGAGTAGCTGGGATTACAGGTGTGCACCACCCTGCCTGGCTAAGTTTTGTATTTTTAAAGAGACAGGGTTTCACCATCTTGGCCAGGCTGGTCTCAAACTCCTGACCTTGTGATCCACCAGCCTCGGCTTCCCAAAGTGCTGAGATTACAGGCATGAGGTACCACACCTGGCCTCTGGTGAGCTATTTTAAGCAAGCTTCCTCCAGTTTTAAGTGGGTGCCATGGCAGCTCTTTGCCCTGGGCCAGTCCAAGGACACAGCAGAGATTCCTACAGAAATCTCCTCATCTCTCATCCATACACAACCTGAAGTGTAGGAGTTCATAGGGACTCACAGGGACCAGGAGCCAGGGACCCCCATCAACAGTTCAGAAATATATTTCATAAGCTGCCTTAAAAGGTCTGAATTCTTTTTAAAAAAATTTGTATAAAGTGGCCAGGCACAGTGGGATATCTGAGAATTACATACAAGGTTGGTTTGTTTGTTTTGAGACGGAATGTTGCTCTGTCACCCAGGCTGGAGTACAGTGGCATGATCTCAGCTCACTGCAACCTCTGCCTCCCCGGTTCACGCGATTCTCCTGCCTCACCCTCCCAAGTAGCTGGGATTACAGGCGCCCACCACCATGCCTGGCTAATTTTTGTATTTTTCTTTTTTCTTCTTTTTTTTTTTTTTTTTTACTAGAGAAAGAGTTTCTAAATAAAGTGGCTCATGCCTATAATCCCAACATGTTGGAAGGCTGAGGCTGCAGGATTACTTGAGACCAAGAGTTTGAGACCAGCCTGGTCAACAGAGTGAGACCTCGCTTTTACAAATAAAAATAAAACAATTAGCTGAGCAAGGTGACCTGTGCTTGTCTTCCCCACTACTCCAGAGGCTGGGGCAGGAGAATTGCTTCAGCCCAGGAGTTCGAGGCTACAGTGAGCTATGATCATGCCACTGTACTCCAACCTGGCCTACAGAGTAAGACCCTGTCTCAAAAAAACAATTATGGGGTACAAGTGTAACGTATGGATAGATTGCATAATGGTGAATCAGGGCTTTTAGAGTATCCATCCCCCAAATAGCATACATCGTACCCATTAGGTAAATTTTTATTATCCACCTCCCTCTCACCCACTTTCACCCTTCTGAGTCTCCATGTTGTATCATTCCACATTCCACATTTAAAACATCTGAATTCTGATTCTCAACTTTCACCCTCTGGGAACTGGACCCCTTAATTTTCACCTGGTTCCCGCAACCCCTTTGCCCTGGCAGGTGATACTGTTTCCAGAATCTCTCTCATTGACCTGGATTCAACTTCCTGATCTAGATTTTACTCTTAGGAGGCTAAATTTCCTTCCCAGTCCACTGAATCATACCCAAGACCCTGGCTGGAAACAGATGAAAAACTAAACCTAGGATATATAAGAATTACATACAATGTTTTGTTTTTTTAATTGTTTTTTGAGAGGAAGTTTTGCTCTTTGTTGCTCAGGCTGGACTACAGTGGCACAATCTCGGCTCACTGCAATCTCCACCTCCTGGGTTCAAGTGATTCTCCTGTCTCAGCCTCCTGAGTAGGTGGGACTACAGGCACCTCCCACCACTCCTGGCTAATTTATTTATTTATTTATTTAAGCAGAGATGGGGTTTCACCATATTGGCCAAGCTGGTCTCGAACTGCTGCCCTCAGGTGATCTGCCGCCTTGACCCCCAAAGTGCTGGGATTACAGGCGTGAGCCACTGTGCCCGACCCATACAAGGTTTAGTTACATAGTGCAAGTTCTGATCGGTTCTAGGCCCAGGGAGCAAGCTCCAGTCTTCCATAGCGATAGTCGACTCTCTGATTTATCTTTGAGTTGATTTTTCATCCTTCTCCTCTGGCCCCTCACTCTAGTTCCCTGCCATCATTTTGCAGATAAACTCCCTTGCACTCTTCCAGATGCTGTCTCAATACCTGCTTCCCAGGTTCCTGGCTACCTAAACTAAAAGGCGTTCTTTCTCAAGGGTAATTTTCGGACTTCTGGAAGGTCCAGCCATCTCAGCCAGTCTGTTCCTTCTGATTCACACCCAAAGCCCATCTCCCTCTTCCTCCATGCTGTTGAGAGCGCCTAGGATGTCTGGCCATTCTCTGATCACTGCGCTCTGGGAACAGCTTCTCTGCACCTTCCTGTCTTCTCTCCAGCCCTTAGATCCGTCCTTCTGAACAGGCGCCTGGAGACCTCCATGCATGCAGTCTCTTTGTACCTTGGAACCAGAGAGGATCGCTTTAGGTTGGAGGCATCCGCAGCAGTTAGGAAACCGTGGACCTGGCAAAAGACTGCAGCCATGAAGATGAAGAGAGGTGGATGGAGCTGAGAAAATCAAGGGACATGTAGGATTTAATGATGTGGAAGTGTAGGATTTAATGGTTATGGAAAGGCATGGGGAAAAAACAAAGTCAAGGCTAAGTCCAAGCTTCTCCCTTGGGTGCCGTTGGATAGACAGCAGTCTCTGAGAGCATTTTCTAGTGGGAACATCTTAGTAATTCCAGTCACCCTAGCTTCTCTCCCGACCAAATTGTTGACTTCTTCTATTTCCCCTACACCTGTTCAGCCAGGTTCCATCTGATACTTTGGGTCTAGAACTCTACATGTCTCTAAAATGCATTCTTTTTTGGTTGAACTAATATAAGTTTGAATTTTTTAAATTAAATTTTGCCCAGAAATCTGTAGAAAACCAACTTATACTAAAGACTTGGCCAGGCGCAGTGGCTCACGCCTGTTATCCCATCACTTTGGAAGGCTGAGGCAGGCAGATCACTTGATGTCAGAAGTTCGAAACCAGCCTGGACAACATGGTGAAACCCCACCTCTACTAAAAATACAAAAATTGGCCGGGCATGGTGGTGCACACCTGTAGTGCCAGCTACTAGGGAGGCCACAGATGAAACTTTCAGGAAGGATAACTCTTGGCACTGGGGCGGGGTGGGGGGAAGGGGAAATAATATAAAGACTTCACATGTGTGAGCCTTTGGGGAAAAAATAACCACATATAGGAAACTGGCAGGTCTGATGGTAAAATTCAATGACATGTACATTGAAACAATGCAAGTGAAAGATAACGTAATTATTTACTCCCCCACATTCCCAAGAGGGGACATGTAATCATAAAAAAAGTCTGGCCCACTAGTGAACAATATTTACACAGCCATAATAACATACATTTTTGTGATTGATTTTTCTAAACACATAGCTGGATGGGCAGGATAAGGGAGGAAAGGTGTGTGTGTGAGGGAAGCGTGAACAAGCTAATTCATCACTTATCTGGCAAAAAGAAGGAATCAAAAATATTTAAACTGATATATCAACAAGAAACAGTAGATTTTCAGTTAGTGCAGCAGTCTGATACTGGGAGAAGTATATTCTCAGTCTAAGAATGAGGGCATAAACATGAGATTATTTTATTTTCTCCTCTGACCTCTACCTTTGACTGCGTTATATTGAATTTCAATTTCACTTTACTTAATAACCTCTTGGCCAGATTCCATGGCTTTCTAGTCTTTTTTTTAAAGGTGTGAAATGTCCAGTGCACTTTCCTTGGTTTTAAAACTTCAATCATAAGCCAGGTGCAGTGCCCTGTAATCTCAGCACTTTGGGAGGCCAAGGCAGGCGGATCACTTGAGGCCAGGAGTTTGAGGCCAGCCTGGGCAACATAGCAAGACCCCCTCACTACAAAAAAATGTAAAAAATTAGCTGGACATGGTGGTGCACACCTATAGTCCCAGCTACTCAGGAGGCTGAGTTGGGAGGACTGCTTGAGCCCAGGAGATGGAGGCTGCAGTGAGCTATGATTGCACCACTGCACTCCAGCCTGGGCAACACAGTGAGACCCTGTTTCTAAAAGTAAAATGAAATAAAATAAATGAAATAAAACTTCAAACTTAGAAGCCATGAATATTCTCCTTCCCTCCCATCCATTTATGCTTCCCCTACACACACACCTTTCCTCCCTTTTCTTACCCATTCCAGCCATGTGTTTAGAAAACTCAATCACAAAAATAAATATTATTATGGCTGTCTAAATACTCTTCTATGCATCAAGCAAGGAATCCAGAGGAAGCAGGAGACATGCTGGAAATTTCTTTCTTTCTTTTTCTTTTCTTTTTTTTTTTTTTTTTTGTGAGATGGAGTTTCACTCTTTTTACCCAGGCTGGAGTGCAATGGTGCTATCTCAGCTCACAGCAACCTCTGCCTCCCAGGTTCAAGCGATTCTCTTGCCTCAGCCTCCCAAGTAGCTGGGGTTTCAGGCATACACCAGCACGATCAGCTAATTTTGTATTTTTAGTAGAGACGGGGTTTCTCTGTGTTGGTCAGGCTGGTCTCGAACACCTGACCTCAGGTGATCGTCCCACTTTGGCCTCCCAAATGCTGGGATTACAGGCATGAGCCACTGTGCCTGGCCCATGCTGGAAATTTCACCCCCCTACATCTTGGTCAGGAATTGGGGTCACAGTCAAGGAGTCAATATCTTAACGTATACCTGGTACTGCTGTCATCACCTCCTAGCTAACACTGGCCTTGGATATTGACCATGCAGCTAGAATCTCAATGTTTAATTGCTGTTAGGGCACTTACAGAAATCTTTTGAAGCGTCCTCAGGAAAACGTTCCACCATCAGGTTTACCTTTTCTGACCCCATCCATCCTGACGCCCTGGCCTCTTGCTGCTGCTGCTCTATCCAGCAGAGTGCCAAAAAGACGGCTCCACGCCGGCCAGTTTCCCCAGGGCCATTTCGATCCATAAGCCACCCTGCAGTCTTGCCATGCTGCTCCTCCCATCTCACTCTTATTTCTTTCTCCTCTGCTGAAATAGGCACCAAGGGCAATCAGCTACCCTGTTGCAAACCGCACACCCAAGAGGGGAATGAGATGCCGGTCTCTCCTTCTTAATCTTTTCTTGAAATCCCCTCTCTCATTTCTTGGGGTGGAACTGCCATGGGAAGCATGCAAATGAAAGAGAATGGAGGCTGGACCTGGTGGTTCACGCCTCTAATCCGGCACTTTGGGAGGCTGAGGCAGGCAGATCACTTTAGGTCAGAAGTTTGAGACCAGCCTGGCCAACAAAACAAAACCCTGTCTCTACAAAAGTACAAAATTAGCCAGGCATGGTGGTGTGCTCCTGCAATCCCAGCTACCTGGGAGGCTGAGGTGGGAGGATCACTTGAACCCGGGAGGTGAAAGTTGCAATGAGCTGAGATCGCACCACTGCACTCCAGCCTGGGTAACAGAGTGAGACTCTGTCGAAAAAGAAAAAAGAAAAGTAAATGGAGGAGACATCAATTTCTTCCCCTAGGCATATGGTTCCCAAGATCTTCCCAGAGTTTTGGGCGTTCTGCTTATTAAGATTGGAGAAGAAGGAGTGGGTGATGGCAGCAAAGCTGAGAGTCAATATCATGTTAAGTATATAGGGCCAGACTACCCAAAATAGAAACCTGTTTCTACTTTTGGGCAGAATTATTAATAACGAACCTCACCAAGTCTCAGTTCCTTCATCTGTAAGATAGAAACACTTCAAAGGGTCATTATAATAGATAAATGAATAAATACACCCAAGGAGTTTAGAATAGGATCTGGGACGTGGTAAACACAAATAAGTGTTATCTGTTATTATTTCTGTCACATGTTAGAAAGATGTTGGAAGATGAGTCTTCCCATCTTGTCAATTCTCTTGAGACTGTGGGAGTTCTTAGCACCTATTATTTTTAGCTTTGAGGCTATAGCTAAAAATCTGAAACCAAAGCAAAAATCTATTTAATGTCCTGCTACACATATTATTTAGAAATATGAAGACAAATGCTAGAAAAAATAGCTAAAAGACTATACAGTGATTGCCTCTAGAGAGTGAGACTTGGGAGATACATCTCCCATGTGGACTGCTACTAGTCATCATAAGCCCTTTAAATACTATTCAATTTTTAAAAATTAGATGCATGCATTACTTTGATAAAATTAATTCTTAATTTTTAAAGAAGAAAACGCTTTGAGAATATAAAACAGAATTCTGTGTGCTAATTAGCATCGATTTTGTTTTGGTCATATTTTAAAGGTGTCATAACAAGCCTGGAAAAGACAGATAGGACCCAAGGTTATAACCCAATTGGGATTGGAAAACTTGTATACAGACAATACAGAAACCCTTAAGTAATTCTTTAATCCACCTTTTTTTCTTTCCTTCCTCTTTCTCTCATAACAAAAAAAAGGCTTATTTATTTATTTATCTGAAGATGAGTTCCTCTCGTTGCCTAGGCTGGAGTGCAATGGCATGATCTCAGCTCACTGCAACCTCCGCCTCCCAGGTTCAAGCGATTCTCCTGACTCAGCCTCCTGAGTAGCTGGGATTACAGGCACACGCCACCACACCTGGCTAATTTTGTATTTTTAGTAGAGACGGGGTTTCTCCGTGTTGGTCAGGTTGGTCTCGAACTTCTAACCTCAGGTGATCCGCCCGCCTCGGCCTCCCAAAGTGCTGGGATTACAGGCGTGAGCCACCGTGCCTGACAAAATGCCCTATTTTTAGTTAAACAAAGCATTCTAAGACTAACTCTTAGGTAATTCAGTGCATTTCTTTCTTGATGGATCTCACATTTAATGGGATTTAGAATTATTTTATAGTTGATTTTTCAGGATGTTCACTGCTTCCTGAGTTCCCTACCATCTTCCTCATCGCTTTTTTTTCTGCATGACGGTGTATTCCCCACATTTAATTATACACTTTTGGGAAACTGGGTGGATGTGAATCTGTGTCGTTGTCATGGGTAAATACTCAAAGTTTGTTGTCTCACACCAAGGGAATCCAGGATGTGGGCACACAAGAAGTAAGTTTAAGAGTAAAGGTTTAATAGACGAAAGAAAGAAAAAAGAGAATAGTCATCTCTCCTGCAGAGAGAAAGGGGTGCCCAGTGGGTCTCCTGGTCTGCAGTGAAGTGCACGTGTTTTATAGATTGGCTTGAGGAGGTGGCGTCTGATTTGCATAGTGACCGAACACTTTATTAGACTTTCCAGCTTTGGCTCATGGGCTGCATATGAAACAGAACTCCTTGTTGTTTTAATCTGCATTTCGTTGGTTATTACTGGCATTGGGCATCTTTTCACGTGTGTCTTGGCATTTCTGGTGCACTTGCTTGTGAATGATCTGTCCTTATTCCTTGCCTAGTTTCTATTGAGCTGTTTGTCTCTTGCAATTAATATATTGCAGTTCTTTGAATATTCTGAATACTAATCCTTTGATAGTGATATAGGCTATATAAGTTGCAAAAATCCCTTGGTTTGGCATACATTATCACCCTATTACAGATAACATGGCAAGAAATGAGATGGAATAAGACATTTGATTAGGAGGGGAAGATTGAGAGACAAAATACCTGGATTCTTAACTGGGCTCGACTGCTTATAAATTAGTCATGTGGCTTTTGGCAAATTATCTGAGTTTTCTAGGCCTAATTTTCCTGGTCTTTAAAGTGGAGGGTAACAAAACTCTTTATTTTATTGTTATTAGGATTATGAGATAATATGTGGTAAACATTTGGAACAGTGTTAAGGGACTCTTCCAAAAATCGTAGTTATTTTTGTGGTGTCATTTTTTGTCACACAGACATTTAGAGTTTTGATGAAGCCAAATGTTTTATTGCCTCCTTGATGATGTGTTTCTTTTCTAATTTAAGACATTCTCTCTTACCCCAGTGACAGGAATTCTCCTAGGTGTGGCTCTAAGTGTTTTATGATTTTGTTTTTTGCATATAGGTTTTTCATCCATGTGGACTTCACTCGGGGTATGTGTGTGCAGCAGAGAAATTATGTGATCTTTCCTTTAAGAATGGTGATTTGTCCAAATACAATTTATTAATCGCTGTGTTCAGCCAAGGGGCAATGGAGACAGATACATTTGGCTTAGGTTTAATGGGATATGTGTACATGGTTTACGGTCACCTGTTCTAACCATCATGACTTTTAGGAATATCCCCACTGCACACAACCAGCTCTCCTGGAGGCTGACACAGCGTGGAAAGTGTGTGGGCAATGGAACAGAAACCAGGTGTGAAATATATGGGTGTGGGTGCAAGGGCTGTCTTACATCAGACAGATAACACTGCAAGCAGAGAGCTCAGCTCTCATTAATGCACAGTCAAAAATGTAAATTCTTTTGTTCTAGTGATTCATTCAGTGCTACAGTATGTGGAATTGAGAGTTCAGTTCTCAATGATGCAGTCAAGGACGTAAATCCTCTTGCTCTAGGAATTCACTCAGGGAAACAATGCAGAGAATTGCAAACACATGCCACACTCATGTTTCTTTTCTAATGGGAATCACGCCAAATAGAATATATCAGAATCCCTGTGTTAGCAGGATATAGACCTATAGTGAGCATACAAACAGGTGCAGCTATGGAGGAGTCACACCACGTGTTTCCCGCCGTCCAGTTGTCAATCATCAAAAACACATTTCAATCTGAAAGGCTGACTTAACTATCCAGCTTCTCTTTAGAAAGTGTAATACAAGGCCAGGCACAGTGACTCACGCCTGTAATCCCAGCACTTTGGGAGGCAGAGGCAGTTGAATCACTTGAGGCCAGGAGTTTGAATCACTTTGGCCAGTTTCACCTGGCCAACATGGTGAAACCCCAACTCTACTAAAAATACAAAAATTAGCTGGGCGTGGTGGTGTGCACCTGTAATCCCAGCTACTTGGGAGGCTGAGACGGGAGAATCATTTGAACCCAGGAGGGAGAGGTTGCAATGAGCCAAGATGGCACTGCTGCACTCCAGCCTGGGCAACAGAACTATACTCTGTCTCAAAAAAAAGAAAAAAAAAAAGAAAAGAAAAGAAGGAAAAAGAAAATGTAATACAAGCATTGTCCCAAGAAGAGATGATCAGAAAGTATGCCGTCAAAAAGTGTAGAAAAAAAACAATTGACAGGGTTTGTCAAGCAGTTCAATAATAATCCCATTTTGACTTTTTAAAAAATTATTATTTTGTGGTGTCAATAGCATTTTTGGCTTTTTAAAAAAATGTGTGATTTGTTGGATTTCTCTTCTTCTTCTAAATAAATTTTAACTTTCTCATGCAATTCTGTTTTCTTTTCCTTAAAGAGGGATCCACAATAGTTTCAACTTCAAGTCTCCCTAAACCTGAATCTGTCTCTGCTAGTATGTTAATGTTTTCAGTAACATTATCTCATTGGAAAGAGTACTCTTTCTCAGCGGTATTACAGATGATAGTACAGAAACATGGATCTATTTGCCCCAGGTGACATGGCAAGTTAGTGGTGGAGTCAGGACTAGAACCTGTGGCTTCTGAACTGGAGTTCTCTATATTCTCTCCTGAGGTCTCCCGTGTAGTATTCTCGTTATCACCATCCTAGCTCAAAGACCACCACATGGCACACAGCTCCCAGTGCCCATTTGAATCGGGTTATTCTGAATGTGTTTCACTGATGTAATCCCATAGCTCACCCCCTAGAGCTGGCTCTTCCTGGACTCTTCCCTTTCAGGGAAAAAATGTTAAGGATAGAGCAGCTGGATAATTTTCCCAGTCTGTTTTCCTGCTCTCTCTCAGAAGACATTTTGTTTCTTTTACTCTTCAGTGAAATGACCTTTCTGCTCCAGCCAGCCACAAAATGCCATGTTATCTCTTTCAAATGCAAATGTCACCTTGTCATTCTCTGCTTAAAGTACTTAAAAGGCTCCCCATGACTGCAGAATAAAGCCAGAAGTATTTGGCATAATATGGGCCAGTTTGTCTTCCCAGCCTCACTTTAACCATTCCCTGTCCATCCATCTGTCCATCCATCCGTCCATCCACCCCACCCATCCAAGCAGACAGCCATCCATCCATCCATGCACCCATCCATCCATCCATGCACCCATCCATCCATCCATCCATTCATCTATCCATCTATCCATCCATCCATCTACCCATCCGTCCATTCATCTATCCATCCATCCATCCATCCATCCATCCACCCATCCATTCATCCATCCATCCATCCATCCATCCATCCACCCATCCGTCTATTCATCCCTCCACCCATCTGTCTATTCATCCACCCATCCATTCATCTATTCATCCATCCACCCATCCATCCATCCATCCATGCACCCATCCATCCATCCATCCACCCATCCATCCATCCATCCATTCATCTATCCATCTATCCATCCATCCATCCACCCATCTGTCTATTCATCCATCCACCCATCCATTCATATATCCATCCATCCATCCATTCATCCATCCATCCATCCATCCATCCATCCATCCATCCACCCACCCATCCGTCTATTCATCCATCCACACATCCATTCATCTGTCCATCCATCCATCCATCCATCCATCCATCCATCCATGCACCCGTCCATCCACCCATCCATCTGTTCATCCATCCACCCATCCATTCATCCATCCATCTATGCACCCATCCATCCAACCATTCACCCATCCATCTGTCCATCCATCCATCCATCCATTCATCTATTCCTCCATCCTTCCATCCATCCATCCATCCATCCATCCATCCATCCATCCATCCATTCACTCATCCATCCACCCATCCATCTATTCATCCATCCACCCACCCACCCACCCATCTATTAATCCATCCATTCATCCATTCACCTAATCATCTATCCATCCATTCACCTAATCATCTATCCATCCATTTATGCACCTATCCATCAATCCATCCATCTATCCATGCATTCATCCAACCAGCCAGCCAGCCAGCCATTTCATGAATCTGTCAGTTAGTTATGCCTACAAGCCTTCTCCTAAATTCTCAACGATTCGCCATAATATACGTTTTGCTATACCTCACAACTGTAGATGGGACAACTGAGTCTCAGAGAAGTCTTGTGTGTAGTAAGCAGCATGGACTTCCTATACTGTATTAATTTCGCCTTTCTTCCTTCCTAATAAAATCCCAATCTTGTTAAAATATCTGCGCCTCATCCATATAGCCCTCATTCCCAGTTCTGGGTATACATGGATAGCAACAAATCTAAGCCAAACATAGAGAGACATTTTCTGTAAAGGAGCAGACGGTAAATATTTTAGATTTGTGAGCCATATGATCTCTGTTTGCTATGGTTTGAATGTGTACCCTAAAAACCATGTGCTGGAAAGTTAACCTCAATGCAACAGTGATGGGAGGTAGGGCCTAATGGGAGGTGTTTAAGATATGAAGGCTCCACTCTCATGAACGGATTAATGCTGACTATGACAGGGCGTCAGGCTCTGAATTGGACCTCTTGCTCTCTCTCACTCTTTCTGCCACTTTGCCATGGGAAGATGCAGCAAGAAGAGCCTCCTTGCCAGATGCCAGCCCCTTGATCTTCGACTTCCCAGCCTCTGAAACTCTGAGCCCCTTAAATTTCTATTCATGCTAAATGCAGTAACTCATGCCTATAATCTCAGTGATTCAGGAAGCTGAGGCAGGAGAATCATTCGGGGCCAGGATTTTCCAGACCAGTCTGGGCAACACAGGGAGACCCCATCTCTAAATAAAATTTAAAAATTAGCTTGGTGTGGTGATGCCTGCCTGTAGTTCCAGTTACTAGAAAGATCAAGGTGGGAGGTTCCCTTGCACCCAGGGGTTCGAGACTGCAATGAGCTGTGATTTCAGCCTGGGTGACAGAGCAAGACTCCATCTCCTAAAAAAAGCAAAAATATATACGTTCATTACAAATTACCCAGTATCGGCCACTGCACTTCAGCCTGAGTGACAGAGCAAGACTCCATCTCTTAAAAAAAAAAATATATATATATATATACATTCATTAGAAATTACTCAGTGTCGGTTATTCTGTTATAACAGCACACAAAGGGACTAAGACACTGTTGCAAATATTCAACTCTGCCGTTGTATCAAGAAATCAGCCACATGGCCTGGCACAGTGGCTCATCCCTGTAATCCCTGCACTTTGGGAGGCCAAGGCGGGTGGATCAATTGAGGTCAAGAGTTCGAGACCAACCTGACCAATATGGTGAGACCCCATCTCTACTATAAATACAAAAATTAGCTGGGCATGGTGGTGGGCACCTATAGTCCCAGCTACTCAGGAGACTGAGGCAGGAGAATTGCTTAAACTCAGGAGGCAGAGGTTACAGTAAGCTGAGATCAAGCCACTGCACTCCAGCCTGGGCAACAGAGTGAGAATCCATCTCAAAAAAAAAAAAAAAAAAATGGAAAAAGAGAGCAGCCACAGAGGATACACAAACCAATGGGTGTGACTGTGTTCCAGTAAAATTTATTTATGGGCACTGAAATTTACATTTGATCTAATTTCACATGTCATAAAATATTATTCTCCTTTCAATATTCTTCCAATCATTTAAAATGTAAAAACCATTTTTTGCTCATTGGCCATAAAAAAAAAACAGACAGGTGAGTTGGATGTTATCCCAGAGGCTGTACTTTTCCAATTTCTGGTCTAAGCCACTTAGTTGCATGGTGTCCTCCTGGCAAGGTCAGGAGAGACATATGACCTAAGGGGACCCAGTCACACTCAAGAGAAGAATCTATAGTGTCTATAGTGTCTATCGTAGGCTTGAGAGTAATCCCTTCTGTTCCCAAGTCAGCAGGTCGACGGCTTCCATAGTCATCTTGAATATAATTCCATGGATAGCGAAGATGACGATGGAAGGCACTGACCCGCTGACTTGGGAATAGAAGGGATTACTCCACTTTCAAAATGACGATGGAAACCACTATTCTGAAGACAACTATGGAAAAGATTACTCTCAAGATGACTGTGGAAGCCATGACCTATTGACTAAGGAAGTCATTGACCCAGGCACTACCGCCATTTTTCTTGTAACTGAAAGTGGTCTCAGAGTCTCCTGGCTGGTGGCCTCAGGAGGTGAAACCTCATGGGCCTCCTCTGAGACAATCAGGACAAATGAGGTCCGAAAATCTTAAGTCATGTATGAATCAAGGTCTCCCGAGAAACAGAACCAATAGGAGGTTCTATTTGATTCTGTTTCCTTCTTGTCTCCTTCATACACACACACATACATTGGGGGTGGAGGAGAGAGAGAGAAAGACTTTAAGAAATTGGCTCATGCCATCACGGAGGCAGTTCAAAATCTGCAGAGTAACCTGGTAGGCTGGAGACCCAGGAAAGAGTTGATGTTGTAGCGTGAGTCTAAAAGCAGTGTTTGGGCAGAATCCCCTCTTCCTTAGGGGAAGTCAATCTTTATCTGAAGTTAAAGCCCAGGCAGAAGGATCACCAAAGACCAAGAGTTCCAGACCAGCCTGGGAACATAGAGAGACTTCGTCTCTACCAAAATTAAAAAATGAGTCAGGCGTGGCAGCATGGACCTGTAGTCCCAGCTACTTGGGAGGCTGAGGTGGGCGGATTGCTTGAGCCCAGAAGTGGAAGGCTGCAGTGAGCTATGATTGCACCACTACTCTCCAGCTTGGGTGATAAAGTCAGACCCTGTTTCAATATCCTTCAACTGATTGGACAAGGCCCACCCACGTTACAGAGATTCATCTGTTTTGTTCAGTGTCTACTGATTTAAATGTCAATCTCATGTTTAAAAAACAAACAAGAACCTTCACAGCAACACCCAGATAGAGTTGACTAAGTCCCTGAGTACCGTGGCCTAACCAATTATATATCATAGGTGATATATAATACTGCTAGAACTATTATAAATAATAATTAAGATAACTAATAGAATTAAGCATCCACAGAATATCTGAAATCAGGATTGATGGGAAGAACAGAAGCAGGTACTTACCAGCCACTAATCACTAATGCCATAAACCTGAGGACCCCATGGAAACAACTCCTGCCTGACTTCAGCCCACAACTGAGATTCTTTTTTTTTTTTTAGACAGAGTCTCGATCTGTCACCCAGGCTGGAGTGCAGTGGTGTGATCTTGGCTCCCAGGTTCAAGCAATTCTCGTGCCTCAACCTCCCAAGTAGCTGAGACTACAGGCATGAGCCACCACACCCAGCTAATTTTTGTATGTTTAGTAGAGACAGAGTTTTGCCCTGTCAGCCAAGCTGGTCTCGAATTCCTGCCGTCAAGTGATCCACCTGCCTCGGCCTCCCAAAGTGCTGGGATTACAGGTACGAGCCGCTGCGCCCTGCCCACAACTGAGATTCTTAAGTTCCCTCCCTGAGCTGAGCTTGTCGCAGAATAAGGTTAGCACTCAGATCTTGTAATACATCTCTGGAGAATTAATTTTAAGAAGATCAAGTGGGGCACTTCTGGGTTTCAGGACTGATTAGCCGCCCTCTCTGTGAGGACAAAGGGTGATCTGACACTCAGTCTCCCTCCTGGTGCACCGAATCTGACCTCCAGGAGAAAGGGCTTGAAATTCATGCCAGAAATAATCCAAATGTTAACAGAAGGAGGAAATGAATATACTTCTGATGTGATGTACAATGTTCAATATTGATTTTTGATTCAATGAGACTAATTAAAATCATCTGTTCCAATCAGTTGCCAAACGTACCTGCTTGATAAAGTGTCTAAATTAATTATTTTAAAGGTTTATCTACATATTAACTTCATTTTACTTATACAAATAAGAGCTTGATGGTGATGTTATCGATAACTCATTATCATCCTTTGCTAAGCCGGGGGGATTTGCCACTTTGCAGAATATCCGGTGCTTTTAATAGGAGAGTTTATGTAAAAGCTACATTGTCTTGAAATAATTTGCACTCCCAAGTTAAGTGGTAAGCATAACTCTGATAGATTGACTGTATCCAGTAAAAAGTTTACCTTTGGGCTGGATGCAGTGGCTCACGCCTGTAATCTCAGCACTTTGGGAGGCCAAGATGGGCAGATCATGAGGTCAGGAGTTCGAAACCAGCCTGGTCAGCATGGCGAAACCCCAACTCTACTAAAAATATAAAAATTAGCCAGGTGTGGTGGCACATGCCTGTGAGTCCCAGCTACTTGGGAGGCTCAGGCAGGAGAATCACTTGAATCTGGAAAGTGGAGGTTGCAGTGAGCCCAGATTGTGCCACTGCACTCCAGCCTGGGCAATAGAGCAAGACTCTGTCTCACACAAACAAAAAGCAAACAAAAAAGTTTACGTTTAGAAGTGCTTCCTCTGTCCTCTTCGAGGCTGAGTCTTAGGTTAACTAGGCTTAGCAAACCCTAGTGACAAAGGAAATGGTTTTTGGAATGTTGTCTTCAGTCCATCACTGACGTTTCCTGTTCATCTGGTGGTAAAGTTAAAATATTTAGTGGTACTGGAAGGGTGTTCAGGATACAGTAAATACTGAACATCTCTAAGGGAGGCCCAGCTACATTTAACATGGCAGGTTGTCTTCCAAGATCCATCCTTAAATCAATCTGAGCACCTCTGCTAAGAACAGTTTTCTAATGCTTCTTTTTTTCTTCTTTTCTTCTTTTTTTTTTTTTTTTGAGACAGAGTCTGTCTCTGTTGCCTAAATTTTAATGCATTTGTGCAATCATAGCTCACTGAAACATCTGCCTCCTAGGTTCAAGCAATTCTCCCACTTCAGCCTCCCAAGTAGCTGGGACTACAGGCATGCACCATGATACCCATCTAATTTTTGTATTTTTTGTAGAGTCAAGGCTTTTGCCATATTGGCCAGGCTGGTCTTGAACTCCTGACCTCACGTGATCCACCCATCTCGGCCTCCCAAAGTGCTGAAATTACAGGAGTGGGCCACAGCGCCAGGCCTTCTTGTGCTTTGAGGTTACTTATTGAAAAGCTAGTCAGTGTTTCCCCACTTGCAATGGGATTTGCAAAACTGTTCTCAGGCAGAGAGGGAGGGGTTGGAAGAGACATTATTTGGGTCATGTACTCCATATGACCAGAGGGACCAACTCAAATAATAATCTCATCTCCCTGAGATTTTCAGGAAGTCTCAGGGAGATGAAGTTCACTCTACTGGAAAGAGTGTGTCTAGGCAACAGGTGTGCCTGTGAATCACAGGTGGGTGTAAGAAAAGGTTGCAGAGTCTCTCATTCAAGGCTGGAGTTGGAGTGGGGGTGTCCAGAAATTTTTGGTGTGGCTTCAGGCTGAAGTGGAAAGGTTAACAGCAGAGTTTCTACACAGCACAGAGCTACTAGGAAAACTTCCCAGAGTCTGCTGCAGGATTGCTGCTGCCTTTCTCGTAGAAACACTGCATTACCCACTTACTCTCTTGAAGCTTAGCCTTGTCACTCAGATGCCCTCATTATCAGCTCCCTCTGGGTGGAACTCAAGGAGATAGAGAGGTCCACCCTGAAGAGTCAGGACCTATTTAGGGGAACTTGATTGCAAGTGAGAGAAACTCATTGTGAACTGGTGCAGGCAAAGGAAGAGATTTATTGGTCCATAGGGTCCAAGGAACAGTTGTACAAACTGTAATAGCCCTGCAAGATTCATCTTACCCACTGTCCAGAAAACCTAATGCCCTGAAAATGGCAAAGAAAGAGTTTAATTTTTGCAAGGCAGCCAAGCAGAGTGATGGGAGAAATTTCTCACATCTGCCTCCCTGAAAGCTCAGCGGCTAGAGTTTTTAAGAATAATTTGGTAAGCAAGGAGCTAGGGAATGGAAACAGCTGATTGGCCGGGGATGAAATCATAGGAGTCAAATCAAACTTTTCACGCACGTGTCAATTTCTGGGTGGGGCTTTTGGTGGGTGTCAGTTCCTGGGTGTGAATCCAGGTCCAGGTGGAGTCAGACTCCAGAATTCAGAAGTCTGAAAAACATCTCAAAGACTAATCTAAGGGCCAGGCGCAGGGGCTCACATCTGTAATCCCAACATTTTTGGAGGCCAAGGCAGGTGGATCACTTGAGGCCAGGAGTTCAAGACCAGCCTGGCCAATGTGGTGAAACCTCACTCTATTAAAAACATCAAAATTGGCCAGGCATGGTGGCACGCACCTGTAGTTTCAGCTACTTGGAAGGCTGAGGCAGGAGAATATTTCAGTCCAGCAGGTGGACGTTGCAATGGGCCAAGATGTGCCACTGCACTCTAGCCTGGGCAACAGAGCAAGACTCTGTCTCAAAAAAAAGGCTAATCTTAGGTTTTAACGGTAGTGATGTTATCTATGGGAGCAATCAGGGAAGTTAAAAGTCTTGTGTCTCTAACTATAAAGTCTTGAGCAAAACGGGGCTTTTAGAAAATCAAGCTAGAGAACAAAGGCTGGTTAACGTTAACGATGCCTATGTTTTAGCAGAATTCTGGCCCCTTCCATTATCCTAACCTTACAGGCTTTCATTAGTCTTTTTTTTTTTTAAAGAAAGAAAAAGAGAGAAAAGAAAGAAAGAAAGAGTGAAAGAAAGAAAAAGAAAAGAATGAAAGAGAGAAAGAAAGAGGAAGAGAAAGAGGGAGAGAGAACGGGATTCTTGTTCTATTGCCCAGGCTAGAATGCAGTCTAAAAATGGGTATTAAAAACCTCTTTTATGCCAATAATTG
>CAUYLG010072104.1:0-24464 GCA_963573385.1 Cacajao melanocephalus
TCAGCTCAGCCATGGAGCTTTGGGCAAATCACTGAATTTCGCAGAACTGCAGTTTCGATCTTTCTCTTTCTTTTCTTTTTCTGGAGATGGAGTCTGTCACTGTCGCCCAAGCTGGAGGGCAGTGGTGCTATCTCAGCTCACTGCAACCTCTGCCTCCTGGGTTCAAGCAATTCTCCTGTTTCAGCCTCCCAAGTAGCCAGGAATATCGGTGCCCGCCACCACGCCCAGCTAATTTGTATATTTTTAGTAGAGACAGGGTTTCGACATATTGGTCTGGCTGATCTCGAACTCTTGACCTCAGGTGATCCACCTGCCTTGGCTTCCCAAAGTGCTGGGATTACAGGTACGAGCCACCGCACCTGGCCAAACCACTAGTTACTCTAACTGTCATGGGAGGAGGAAGGGCACTTAAGGTTATGTAATGAGCATAAGTAGAGTGTAGCAAGTAGATCATCCACCCACACTTCTCAGATGCGCACACTTTTTATAGATAGTTTCTTTGATCCTTCTCACAAGCCCTTATGTCTGTTAAGTGTGGGAAAGTTGTAATGAACTGTAGCTCAGTCTAGTCCAGGTTTCAAAGTGTTTCAGATTTCCTCTCACCCTAGATGACCAGTGGCACAGAGGAAAAAGGGGGCCCTTGAATCCTTGCTGGCTAGCTGGTCTCTGCCACTAAGCGCTTGTCTGGACTGGTGTATGCTGGGGTACGATGGATCTCAGCTGTCTTTTGGCAAATCCATGGTCCTCTGGCCTCCAGCAGGGAATCCTCTCACATCAGGGCCTCTGGGTCCAGACCGAAGCCTATGTTGGTCTGCTGTTCATCTCAGCACCTGCGTCTGCTTACTGCACACTGAGCTCTCATGGACTGCAGAAGGCTGTCGTGCCCCTCTCTGACTTGGCGGGGGGCCAGTCACTTGGCTTCACTCATCTGTCCAGCCACCTCCCTCCATCACCACTGCATCACTGCTCCTTCCTCATACTCAGTGTAGCAGCAAACGCTTGTATATGTGCACACACACTCACTCACACACACATGCAACCTCCCCATGCTAGGCCCAGGCAGTGAGCCACCGGCCCCCTCCTCCACCACACCCACAGAGATCCTGGGCTCCCTCACACACTGATCTTGCTCTCCAAGGGGAAGCGAGTACACGTGCATTTGACCTCTATGTCTACCCATCTGTCTTCTCCCCCTACAGCTCCCCAGGGGACAGGCTTGCCACGACCTCTTCCTGTTTGTCAGGAATTCCTCTTCAGCCTTCAGGCATTCCATCTCATCTTTCTGCCTTGGGGGCAAAAGTAGTGCTTTACCTTCACAGTGAAAAAACCCAATGGACTAATTTGACATGGCTCTTGCTATGAGAGTCCAGTATGATTTGGAGTAGAGGTTTCTGGTGATGAAGACACATTGCTTCGATATCCACGGTGATTCTTGTCACAGTAAAATGACATGAAGGTGGGACTGTGTTTGCGGAGTTGGGAGCAAAATATACAGGAGTAGCACAGGGCGTGCGAAAGCTTGTTGTTCAGAAGAAAGTGTGGCAAGGTAAACTGGGATGGGACCCTGGAAAGGCCCTGTAACCAACAACGGCCCAAGCCCACCATCAGGCCCACAGAGGCAGCCCCAACTGGGGCTTCCCACAGGGTCAACCTGCCCAGCTCAGCAGGCTTCAGACTGAAGTGGAGAGTGGCTGTTGTCTGCTCACCGGTCTCCCTCTTCCAGATCCTCACTTCCTCAGCTCCTCCCAGAGTCCTCCCAGAGCCATTTCCATGATGCTACACAGCTGTGTGTTCTTGACTTGGGGCAGACACGGGGTCCTGGTGACTGTGGTGCCGACCCCATCCTGTGTGTTACATACATGGTCTCACAGTCACCAGCCAAGCATGGACCCCTCAAAGCCCAGAGACTTGCATGATCTAACTTGTCACGATTCAGCTTTCTAAGGCTCACTTATCTGATGGGTATAAAGTTCTTTCTCAGTGTTTTCATTTTTATTTATCTAATTACCAATGAGTCTGATCATTTTTATGTTTCTGGTTCAGGATTTTATCTTCTGTAAATTGCCCATTTCTATTCTTTGCACATTTTTCTACTGGATTTTAACTTTTTTGCTTGTTGTAAGGAGATCTTAGTTTGCCAAGGATTCTTGTCATCAATAGGTGTTCCTTATCAAGAGCTTTTTCCATGTTTGTTTAGAGATTCCTATGATTTTCAAAATTAGAGATGTACGAAATTATAAAAATGACATATATACATATGACTTGTGATAGCAAAACAGTGGAAACAATTTAAATGTCCTTCAATAAGACACTTGGCAAGTAAAGTATGATAGATCCAGACAATGGAATAATAAGCAACCATTAAAAATATGATGACACCATTTATGAACTGAAAGATTCCCAAGATACAGTGCTAAGGAAAAACAATGTACAAAAGAGTATGCATAGTACAATAACAACAAGAGTATATATAGCTATACAAGAGTCAGTATAGCACGATAGTCTAGAAAGTGGGGTAGGGAGGATGTATATGCATATTTCAATGCATAAAATAACTTTGGAAGGACATGAAAAAGATTTATATAGGCATCTAGAAAAACAGAAGGGATGATTCCCCTGGCTCCGCATGAGCCAAGTACATCCAGAAGGGACAGCGTTTGGAACCGTGAGCTCTCTGTGAATAGTACAGACCAGGGAGAACTGTGCAGGGCAGGCATGTTCATGATCACACTCTATTAGAATCTACTGAAGGGCATGGGTTATTGAGCTCATAAAAATTAATTCGGAAACAGTCTTGAACGATTTGAAGGATTGTCATGTGGAAGACAGACTTTTTCTGAACAGCACCATAATTATGTCTCTCAAGATCGTCTGTGTAGGAGCCTCAGAGAGAGAGACTGGCCCTCACAATGATGCAAACTCTCCGATGGCCCTACCACTCCAAAGATGGCTGGAGTTGTTTCAAGAGAGAGAGTCACATGCTGTATGATTTCATACATGATATTCAAGAGTAAGCAAAACTAATCCATAGAGACAGAGGTCACAAAAATGGTTACTCTTGGGAAGTACCAATTGGGAGGGGGTATGAGGGAGCCTCTGGGAGCTGGAAAGTTCTCTATCTCAATCCACATAGTGTTTTCGAGGGTAACTGTTTACATATACAAAAATTCAAGCTATACACTTAAGATTTATGTGCTTTACATATATATGTTGGTAGTAGGCAGAATAATGCCCCAGAGATTTGTACATCCGCACCTGCAGAATCTGGGAATTTGTGCGGTTGCATGGCAAAGGAGAACTAAGGTAGCAGATAATTAAGGTCGCTAATCAGCTGACCTTAAGAGTAGCCTGAAGTATGCAGGTGGGCCCAATGTAATCACAAGCATCCTTAAATGTGGAAGAGAGAGGCAGAAAAGAAGGTCAGGTGATGCAATGTTTAAACAATGCAACCCGCTGTTGCTGGCTTTGACCACAGAGGAAAGAGAGCAGGAGCCGCAGAATGTGGACGGCTTCTAGAACCCGGGAAGGGCAAAAGAATGGATGATGCCTGGAACCTCCAGAAAGGAACGCGGTCCTGCCGATGCCTTGCTTCTAACCCAGCGAGACCCGTTTCGGACTTCTGAACCACAGAACTGTAAGATAACAAATCTGTGTCGTTTATGTTTGTCTCCAAGTTTGTGATAATTTCATATGAAACTTATAGGAAAGTAATACAATGTTTTACCATCCAAAAATACTTTAAAAGACAGAGTGTCTGAGGTGTTCTAGAGAGTCTGCTGGAACAGGGCCGGAACAGTTTGCCCCGGTAGAAACTATACAGAATGTGTTGACGGAACACCTAAGCACAACAAAGTTCCCTGTCCACAGCCCACTCCGCGGGTGCACAGCCCTGCATACCTCTCCTCTGTGAAAATGAGTGTGCCTGTGAGCAGCCTCGCTCTTTTCCGCTGACTCTTTAGCTTAATTGTGTGGGGAAATATTTCAGACATTCTTCATCCCTGAGAGAGGGAGAGAGACTCTGGAGGAAGGAGGTGCCTTTTGCCCTGTCTCTGCGAAGCTGGAAACCGTCTAGTCTCCGGGGGCAGTAGTGGCCAGACTGGGCCCAGCTGCCCTGAAATTGCTGGCGCAGGGGAATTCTCGTTACTGGGGTTATATGGCTTGACTTTGCGTTTCCTTCATGTTCCTTTCCTCCAGGGCTTCTTGCAAAGTGAGTTAATTTGAAATGTTAGCAATGACTCTTTTTCCCTTGGTGGGAGTAATCAAACATTTCGGTTTAAAAATAGGCCTGACTTTTCTCATGGTGAGGGCTAACTCCAAAACAGCTGGTGAGCACCACGTGTGACTGGGGGGGGTGGGGGTGAGGCTGGGCTCCATCTGTGGCTCCCCCTTCCAGAGCAGCACCCTCATCACCCAGGCACTTAGAGATGCAAGTTCTTCCGCCATCCCCAGGCCTGATGAATCAGACACCGGGGGTGTGCTCAGGGGTCTAGGTTTAAGGTAGCCGGTGGGTGATGCTGATCCACACTCAAGTTGAGAACCCCTGGATTACTGACCTTGAAGGAGGCATCCAGGAGGGAGACTACAACCTGCCACGTCCTGGTGGCTGCTTCCCTTTAGTGATCCGACTTCCACCATCCCGTCCGAACCAGCCATGGGCATCTCCCACCAGCACACCCCTCCTTCCCCACTGCACTTGCTGAGTGGCAGAGACTTTTTCTAGGCCTCGGCCTCTTTGACCTCTCTCACCTCTCTCGGTGGGGGAAGCCTCCTTGAAACTCCCTACCTCTGGGGTATCTGACACAGCTCTCTCCCGACTCCTCCTCTCCCTCCTGAGGGCCTTGGGCCCTTTCTCTTCTCTGCAGATACTCAGCTCCCCGCCTGCCCCCCCAACAACCAACTCTCACCCTAAAGCCAATGACAGTCTGCCTCCTGGGCCTATCTTTGACCCAATTCCTATTGCCTAATTTTTTTTCAATGCCTACCAGAGCTCTCCAGGGAATAGCTGACCAATTTCTTAAACTTGACCTATCTAAATATTACATGATCACACTTATACTTGGAATCTGCAATAGTCAAATTCACAGAAGCAGAGGTAGAACAGTGGTTGCCAGGGGCTGGAGGATGAAGAAAATGAGGAGCTATTGGTTAAAGTGTACAAGTTTCAGTTCTGCAAGGTGAGTGAGTTCTGGTGATCGACTGTACAGCAATGTGACTATAATTGACAACACTGGATTGCATAGTTGGGATTTGCTAAGAGGGTAGACCTTAAGCATTCTTGTCAGGAAAGAAAATGGTAACTATGTGACATGATACATTTTTAGCTTGATTGTGGTGATGACTTTATAATATGTATATCAAGGCATCAGGTTGTATACTATATATATACATATATATATATAGTGTTTATTTGTCAATTATACCTCAAAGCAGAAAACAAAATAAAAAACCATGCCAGACCTGTCTAGCAGGACCCAGCCCTGCCCCACTGCCCAGCAGCCCTGTCCTTCAGGAGCATGGTGACCTCGATGGTCACCTTCACTCGGATGGCGTCATTAAGTACCAGGCAAAGGAAGAGAGACTGCCACGAGGGCAGGCGGCTGCAGAGGAGGGGCTATGTAAGACACAGGGCAGGGAGGGAAGTTTCATTTTAGGAGAAGGAGCAAGTAGGAGCGCATCATGGTGTCAGGTTAGAGCTTGTGTTCCAGAGGGAAGCTGGGATGGGTCAGAGGCGTCCCCTCCTTCAAGGGTAGAAGCCCCTGGGAAGAAGCCCAAGGGAGCCCCAGAAGGCCAGCTTCTCTCCAGTTCCTGTACCCCATCCCACTTCCCCTAAAATGTAGCAGTGAAGCACTAACCTCACCCAGTAAGGGGGAGGCAGGGAGGCGGGGAGGCGGGGAGGCGGGGAGGCGGGGAGGCCAAGAAGCGGGGAGGCCAAGAAGCGGCTAAAAAGAGGAAGCTGCTGCCCCAAAGTGAATCAGTGCCCTTGCCCTGAGTCGGCTCCTTGGGCCTCAGTGGGGCCAGAGGAGCAGCCCCTGGGTCCCTGCTAACCAGGCTCCTGTGACTTGGAAGTCCAGGGGTCAAAGCTCCTCCAGGGAGGAGGCCACACACAGAATAAAGCACCAAGAGAGCCAAGGGGGCATGAGGGTGTCTACCACAGTCTGGGCATCCCAAATACAGCACACTTGGGTGCTAACGTAGCCAGCGAGGTGAAAGTCATGTGACAGAATGAGCCTAGAAAGTTCTTTCAGAAGGCATCACATTGGAGACAGTCCGGCTGGGGAAGCAACCGGGGGAAACCTAAGAAGCAGTA
Source organism: Cacajao melanocephalus (assembly GCA_963573385.1). Classification (NCBI taxonomy): domain Eukaryota; kingdom Metazoa; phylum Chordata; class Mammalia; order Primates; family Pitheciidae; genus Cacajao; species Cacajao melanocephalus. Next base: position 6,308 of record CAUYLG010072104.1, read on the forward strand.
CAAATCTTTTCCCTGAGAGAGATGCTCAGGGAGCCATGAGCTGTGTCAAGAAGGCAGAGGCCGCTGGCTGTTCAGGGGCAGGGTCCGTGTCTTTGTCATGTTGCATCTGGAGCCTTTGCCGTGCTGCGGGCACCCCCGTCCCCGTCGCCGCCTCACACACACTGGCTGTGCTGGCCAGGCCGTGCTAAGTGCTTCCAGTGGGGCATCTGAGTCCACCCTCACTACAGCCGGCTAAGGCGGTGCTAATATCACCCCCATTCCACAGGTAAGGACTTGAGGATTAGAAGACGACTGAGTTTCCATCTAGAAGGAGGCACAGCCACAAGCTGGTCCCCAGTGGTCCACCTCCAGAGCCCTATACTTAGTCACTGCCCTGGGTTGTACAGAACATTCTTTTTTTGTTTTTGTTTTGTTTTTTTGAGATGGAATCTTGCTGTGTCACCCAGGCTAGAGTGCAGTGGCGCAATCTCGGGTCACTGCAACCTTCGCCTCCTGGGTTCAAGTGATTCTTCTACCTCAGCCTCCCGAGTAGCTGGGGCACGCACCACCACCCCCAGCGAATTTTTGTATTTTTAGTAGAGTCAGGGTTTCACCATGTTGGTCAGGCTGGTCTCAAACTCCTGACCCCATGATCTGCCCACCTCAACCTCCCAAAGTGGAACATTCTTAATAAATAAAAATACCGTTTACTGAGCACTTCCTGTATGCCATGCGCTATGCTAGAGATGTCACAAATATTACTCACTTAATTCTTAGAACTCCCCTCTGAACGAGGTACTATTATCGTCATTTTAAATATGAGGCAGTTAAGGAACAGAGAGGCTCAAGAACACGCCTGAGGCCACACAGTGAGAGACAGAGCTGAGGTTCGGACCTGCCAGGGCAGTATTGCCTCAGTGGGGTGGTTTTCAAACATCTCTGCAAGTTCTTTAACACTCTTCCTATCAAGAGATGAGGTTTAGTCTCCTCCCCTTGAGCCTAAGTGGGACTTTGTAACCAACTCAATGAACAGAATTCAGTAGGAATGATGATGGCTGCAAACTTCCATCTGCTGTTTTTCTTCAGCTGCCTTGGAGATCGCAGAGAAACCAGAGAGGGGAGAACCAATAGGGAAAAGCACTGGGGGCGGGGGGCAGGCAGAGACAAAACGGGGAGGGTGAGAGGGGAACCAGAGACAGGAAAAGGAGGAAACCAGTGAGAGAGAGTGGAGGGATGATGCCAGGATGCCTGAGGAGCCCCAGCTTTGGGGTCTTCCCAGCCCAGGCACCAGACGCAAGCATGAAAACACCTTCAAGGGGACCCCGTCAGCTGTTACCATCTGACTGCAACTGCACGAGAGCCCCAGTGAGAACTGCACAGCTGAGCCCAGTCAATCCAATTTGTGAGCAAATAAATAAGTGCCCATTATTATTTTAAATCACTGTCTTAGGGTGGCTTGTTATGCAGGAGTAGATAACCAGAAACCCAGTGTCCATGTTTTATTATTACTTTTAGAGACAGCCTCTTATTCGTTGCCCAGGCTGGAGTACAGATAGCTCACTGCAGGTCTTGAACTCCTGGGCTCAAGTGATCCTCCCACCTTAACCTTCCAAGTGGCTAGGACTACAGGGGTGCACCACCAAGCTCAGCTAATTTTTAAAAATTATTTTTGTAAAGACCAGGTCTCACTGTGTTGCCCAGGCTAGTTTCAAATTCCAGCTTCAAGCAATCCTCCCATGCAGTGTTCCAAAGTGTTGGGATTATAGACATGGGACACCGTGCCCAGCTAATGTTCTTAATCACTACGCTGTGAACAAATTAATTGACCAATAAGTGAATGAAAGAATGAGGCAAGGATGTCAAAGGAAGAAAAGGTCATATACCGAGTTCAAAACAGCCAAGAGATGCTTCACGTAAGAGGAAAGAGATTAAGCTGGGCTCTAGGCATGGAACATCCATCAGAAGGCACAAGACCATGCAGTGGGGTGCTGTGAACAAATGTCTCCCAGGCAGAAAGCAGCACAGATGTGCAGGGCCAGAGAGCATGCTAGGAGAGAAGAATCCTTGTCTGGGAGGAGAGGGGAAGTGAGCAGAGGAGGCAGTGGGCCAGGTTGCAGAGAGGTATTGGGATCCAGCTGCATTGCATCTTGTAGAATAGGGGAAGCCCTGAAGCTTCAGAGTGAGCAGTGCTGAGGAAGGGCCGTTTGGAAAGTGAACCTGCCTAGGAGACATGAGAGAGCTGGAGGTGACGCTGGAGGAGTAAAACCATGGTGTTGGTGGATGGCAGTATTTTCAACTTTATCACTCCCTAAAGAGAGAAGTTAATTTTAATTAATTATGATTTAAATTAAATACTAAGGAATAAGATTTTGTTAGAGAGGGCACAGCTAGGATTCCTTCACCCTCCAAGGTCATGTGGAGAACATTGCGTGTAAGGGATGGGGGCCATGCTAGTGCAGGGGAATAAGGGACAGATCTGAATTACAGTCTGAGGGATGGATTGATATAAGTTGACTGATCTGGAAGGGGAAGGGTGAGGAGGTGGGCAAAATCAACAAGGTCTTTGTCTTAGTTCATTTCGTGTTGCTATAACAGAATGCCTGAGGCTGGGTAATTTATAAAGAAAAGAAGTACATTTAGCTCATGATTCTGGTGGCCAGAAAGTCCAAGAGCATGGCACCCACATCTGCTTGGCTTCTGGTGAGGGCCTCGTGCTGCATCACAACATAGCGGAGAAGCAGAAGGGGAAGTGGGCGTGTGCAGGGACCAAGGCACAGCCTTGCTTTATAACAACTTGCTCTTATGGGAACTCTTTCATTCCTCAGAGAACTCAGCCAGTCTCTTGAGAGTGAGAACTCACTCACTACCAAGAGAACAAACAGTACCAAGTGGAGCTCCATGACCCAAACACCTCCCATTAGGCCCATCAGCATTTTCGAGACCCTGTCTCTAAAAACAAACTGTAAAATGACATATATCCCCATCCTGCTGTTTTGACAAATACACCTTCCTATCAGCCCGGAATGGCCCAGTCCAGCTTCAGAATTCTCGGACTCCTCAAATGGAGTTCCAGGCTGATGTGTGGCAGCACGGGGAGACTAGGCCCATTGCATGACCTGCCTTTTCCTGCCACAGCAGGTCCCTGCACAGGGAAGAGCCCCTGTGCATGCATGTGGTCACCCTGCCCATGCATCTGAGTCATTCACACCCTGCCACCTCTCAGCCACCCCCGGCCACCTCTCAGGACCAGGGGCTGGCACAGGCAATGCGGCAGTGCCCTCGGGGGCTTGCCTGGAAAAGAAGCAGGCACAGGCCCTGGAGGCAGGCTCAGGGCTGTGTCAACAGTGATTCTAGGGTCCGGTGCCCCAGTGTGGCTGGAAAGGTCAGGAGCCGCAGGTGGGCAATCTCCCCTGGGCCCCGCAGACTCTACACCATGAATCGGGTGTGTGGCCCGAGTAGGGCCCCTCGTGCCTGGGTCTGAGGCTGCCACTGACAACAGGTCCTTGCCCTCCACCTCCTGCTTGGTTCTGCCAGCGAAGGTGCCAGTTGGTAGCGGAAGGCAGGGGGTAGCGGAAGGCAGGGGGAGGGTGAGGGTAATGGCTTCTCCTGCATCACTCTTCTGAAGGCCACAGCTCCCATCAGGCGGCTTTTTCCGACAGTTACACTTCTTTTCCAGGCTCAGGTAACTGCTTCCTCCTCTCACCCTCTGGCCCAGCCCGGCCTGGCCATGGCTCCACATTCTTCACACCCCTGGGGTTTCACCACAGCTGCTAGTTTCCCTCAACCCAGCCCAGGCCTCTGTAAACACACCTTCAATAGGCTCTCTTCAATGACCCCTTGGAGCATGCCAGCTGCTTCCTGTTACTAAGTCCTTTCCCTGTTGCTTTTCCTCAGTGCTCTATCTCAGTGAATGACCTCACCCAGGTCACACACTCAGGAGGTGCCCCAGGTTACTCTGATTCTGTGGGATACCAAGACCTGGCTCTCTTCCCTCCGTAGCATCTCTCAGGTCCCTCCACTTCTGTCTGTGGTCTTAGCTCAGCTTCTCATCAGCTGTAGTCTGGAGCATCCCTGAAGGGCCCATCCCATGCCCTGCATCATCCTCGGCCCCTCCAGCCTCCTCCACGCAGCCCCTAAAGAGCTTCCTAAAGCCCGAGCTGGATCTTGTTGCTCTTCAGCTTCGGCTGTGCTGCCAAGAGTCTGAACTCAGCAAAACCCTCCCAGAGCAGCACTGCCCATCACTCCAGCCTTCTCTTGGTATGTGCCTGGCCTGCACTCCCTCCCTTCTACACATGCACACACTAGATATAACCCAGCCACATGGAGCAGCTCCTGCTCCCTGACACTTCACCGCTTCCTGCTCTGGGGCGTATCCTTCTTCCTGCCTTCTCCTCACTGCTGGTGCTCAGCCTCCAGGTATCCTTCCAGACTCACTGCAACTGTCTCCTCCTAGATGCAGGATTCTGCGATCCCCTCTCTGGGCAGAACTGACCATTCCCTCCTTTCTCCTACTCCGTCAGTAGAGACACCCTACATTGCTTCTGTCATACTTGATTGCACTTAATTGTTTATCTGTTTCCCCCAGTAGACGGTTGGCTTCTTGAGAACAGCATTTCATTTCATGCTAAGTAATTTAATGTAAAAAGAGCTCCAGCAGTATGAGCTTCCCAGGCAAGGGCGGCTCTTCCCCAGGGCAGCCCTTCCCTTGTGCCCGTGATCAGACCCTGCTGCGCGCCCCAGCAGCTTCCCAGCCTTTCCTTCCCGGTGGCCCTCACGATTTGACATCTCCACATGAGGATTTCATTAAAGTAGTCTTCCAACTAAAGCATAAACTCCAAGGAGTGTGTCTGTCGTGCTCCCCACTGGGTCCCTAGGACCAAGGACTCTGCCCAACACACAGCAGCTCAAAAAATACACATTTGTCTTAGGAACAAAACCGTTTTGGTTGGAGAACCTGACCTACTTTTTTGTCTCCATTTTTTTCCCGCCATTCTGACAAATTCCTTGGATATATTTCAAAAGATTCCATGATGATGCTACATCCCTCCTGTCCCTCCCATCTATGCAGTTCGAATTAAAAATCAGCATTGTACTGGTAGACATGTAAAATGGTGCAGCCACTGTGGAAAACAGCGTGGGTGGTTTCTCAAAAAAATAAAACCCATGCTCATCTATCGCTACAGGATCTAGCGATCCCACTTCTGGGTATATTTCCAAGAGAATCAAAAGTAGGGCCTTGAACAGATATTTGTGCATCCTTGTTCATAGCAGCACTATTCACAGTAGCCAAAAAGTAAGAACAACACAAATGTCAATCAACAGATGAATGGATACACAAAATGTGTTATACACCTACAATGGAATATTCAGCCTTTAAAAAAAGGAAATTCTGTCACATGCTACAACATGTACCTTGAAGACATTATGCTAGATGAAATAAGCCAGTCATAAAAGTCACTCGAAAGTAGTATAATTCCTATATGAAGTAGTTAGAATAGTCAATTATGGAGACAGAAAGTTGAATGGTGGTTGCCAGGGGCTGGAGGCAGGAGAGAGAAATAGGGAATTCTTGTTTAATGAATACAGAGTTTCTGTCTGGAAAGATGAAAAAAGTTCTGGAGATGGATGGTGGCAATAGTTCTATAACAATGTGAATATACTTAATGCCACTGAACTGTGCACTCAAAGTTGGTCAAAAGGGTCAAGTTTATATTATATATTTCACCACAATTTTAAAGATGAAATTGAAAAGAAAATCAGGGCTGGGCACAGTGACTTGCGCTCATGCCTAGCACTTTGAGAGGCTAAGGTGGGCAGATCACTTGAGCCCAGGAGTTTGAGAGCAGCCTGGGCAACATGGCAAAAACCCGGCTCTACACAAAATACAAGAAATTAGCCTGGCATGTTGGTGCATGCCTGTAGCCCCAGCTACTCAGGGAGCTGAGGTGGAAAGATCACCTGAGCCCAAACAGTTGAGGCTGCAGTGAGCTCTGATCCTGCCACTGCACTCCAGACTGGGCAACAGAGCAAGACCCTGTCTCAAATAAATAAAATAAAATAAAATAAAGTCAGCATTGCAGCATTTCTCCTAACAGAAGGAGGAGAAACCCTGTGCCTCTGAGGTTCTAACCAGGGCACACTACCTAATCAAACAGCTGGTTGCTTAGACAAGGTATTTTTGTTTCAACTGATCCATGGGATTATTAGGAGGCTGACAGATTTTTAATCTTTTCTCTTTTTAGACTAAAAAGGTCACCCAAGGGGTATCTAGTCCTAAGCAGATTCCTCTCCATCAACTGCTTTTAATTTTTAAAAAATACTTTGTTTAAAAAAAAAAAAACTTGGTGTTTTGGTCCCACCCCCAGAGATTCTAATTTAATTGGTCTGGGGTATAGCCTGAGCATGATCATTTTTTGTTGTTATTGTTTTTGAGCCAGAGTCTCACTCTGTCACCCAGGCTGGAGTGCAGTGGTGCAGTCTCGGCTCACTGCAACCTCCGCCTCCTGAGTTCAAGTGATTCTCATGCCTCAGCCACCCAAGTAGCTGGGACTACAGGTGTGCACCACCACACTAGGCTAATTTTTGTATTTTTCATAGAGATAGGGTTTCACCATGTGAAACCTATTCTCAAACTCCTAGCCTCAAGGGATCCACCCACCTCAGTGCCCAGCCTCTTTCAACTAGTTTTAAACACCATTCCACAGGAATCCCTCTTGGAGAAATAAGATGGGAATAAAGGCCATAGTCCACACAATATTGAGGCTATTGAGAGACATCTTTGCTCAGATGACCTGCTTCATGTGGTGGGCGCTACTGGAAAGGGGTATTAGGCTGGGCCTGCACTTTGGGTGGGTTGGGCCCAGGCTCTACTTCTAACTAGAAGCCTGTCGGGGGTTGCTTCCAGGGAATGAGGTATCTTCTGTCACCTGCACAGAGTCATCTACGTGCTGTCTGTGCAGCCTCCTTTCTCACAGAGACCTGCCCATGAGGCGCTGGGTGAAATGGGGACACCCAGGAGCACCTTCAGGGAAGGCTCCTTGGCTCTAAGCCATCTTCAGATGCTCCTGGAGGGTACAGGTGATAAAGATCATTGATGCCACAAGCAGTGGGAATCCCCCTCCTGTGATCATCCCATCTTGCCTGGCCGGCCGGAACTCTGGGTCTTATTTATGGGTTCATGGAGGCAGGGAGCCCTGGTACCTCACTATTGCTCTTCTCCTCCGTTTCATCCAAGTGACATCTGGGGATCCAGGAAAGCCCTGCAGGAGATCAGGGGTACCCAGGGGACCAGCTGCCATGGAGAAGAGGCTGGAAGGAAGGAGGAGTGGCCCCCACCTATGCTGTGGTGGCTGAGATCTTGACATCTATGGCAGGTGATGCCTCTTTCCTTAGTCGCTTCAAAAGACAGGGCCTTCCCCAGGGTCAGAAGCTTACCCAAACGGGCAGGGAACAGTCCTGACCCTCCATGCTCTGGAGGGCCCAGCAGAAGGGCCCAGCAGATGCAATGGCCACAGCACAAGAAGTCCACTTTGCTCCTGGAACTGACTTGAGGAAGGAGCAGCCTGACTGGGGACTGGCGCATCGCAGCATTCTGCTTGGAGTCAGGCTTTCTGGGCACATGGCAGGATTTCACCTGCCATTCCTGAGAGCTAGCTCCTGGTGGGAATATTTTCATAAGGCTTTCAGTTTTGCAGCTGATGTCACAAAAGAAACCTAAGTTCTGCCTCTGGCTGTTGTGGCCATCACCTAACTCCTGGGACCCCAGGCTCCTATATCTGAAGGTACTGACCAGGTGATGGCCCAGGTTCCTGATAGCAACACCAGCCTTGGGTAAAAGGGTACAACACGCTCTTTGGAACGGCACCCACACCCGGTGCACACCTGCAAAAGACCGCACTGAGGCAGGGCCACATTATGACTTTTGAGGACCCTGGGCACTTATGCTTCATGAGCCTCTTCTTCTATAAAAATTTTAAAAAGCATATTTGATTATTGTGTTGGTTTGATGATGAACATATTAATGGTATATATTAAAACAACTTCTGCCTACAAATTTGTTTTTCTTAAGATAAAGCAAAACATTTTGTTGTGGGCCCCAAGCAGTGTGTCTATGCCGCCTAATGGATATGTCAGCTCTGCGTCGAGACATGCAATTAGGAGACAAGAAGGGGAGGGGTCAAACCTCAGCTGACTTGGGCCATTTACTTCACCTCTCTGTGCCTCAGTTTCCTCATAAGGGGACAATAATAGTATCTACCTCATAGACATGATGAGAGGATTAACATAAGATTATATATATATATACACACCCTGATTAGAATGGTGCCTGGCCCAGAAAAAATTACTATGAAAGCGATAGTTGTGGCCAGGCGTGGTGGCACACACTATAATCCCAGCACTTTGTGAGTCCGGGGCAGGCAGATTACTTGAGGTCAGGAGTTCAAGACCAGCCGGGCCAACAGAGCGAAACCCTATCTCTACTAAAAATTAGCCAAGTGTGGTGGCACACACCTGTTATCCCAGCTACTTGGGAGGCTGATGCAGGAAAATCACTTGAACCCAAGAGGCAAAGATTGCAGTGAGCCAAGATTGCGCCGCTGCATTCCAGCCCAGGCGACAAAGTGAAACTTCATTTCAAAAACAAAAAAAAGTGGTAGTTGTCGTGCATGTTATTGTTGGTTATTGCGATTCCTAGCCACTGTACTCCTCTGTTCTCTTAACTGTTGCTGTGCCAGAAAAGTGGAGGTTCCCACTTTTGGGGATGATTTGCTTAGACTTCCCGGAGCAGATGCAGCTATTTTAAAGCTGCTTATTCAGCATAACTTTATTTTCGTAAAATTCCTTGGCAGAATTGCTCATGACGACCCCCCGAAGAAACTCAAGCTACCAGAAATATGGTGGCCTCTTCTTGACCTTCCGTGGGCATCAGTCGGGTTGCAAGTGGGAGGGAGATGAGTCACAGGCCTGTAATCTGCCCCCTGCTTTTCTCCTGCTTAGCAGGTGTCAGAGCTCAGGGAATTTAGTGGGAGGCTTTGAGGCCTTTTAAAATGCAAAGGCCTCTGGGATAAATTAATTTCTTAATCCTGTAACAGTCACAAAAGAGGAAGGTCTGACAGCTGGGTTTTTCAGAGGACAGGAATGAATGTGTGTCAGGGGCTTTACATACATTATCTCGTTTAATCTGGACAGCAACCCCCTAGGTGGGGATTACTCTCCCCATTTTATAAACAAACAAATGGAGGCTCAAAGGATTGGTGACCTCCAGGCAGGTCACCTCTACTCCTTTCTGCTACCCCAGAACGATGGGACCTACGAGGATCAAGGGCAGAGATGAAGGAGGAAGTGAAGCCAGCCTGCCTGGTCTGTCTTGGCCAAGGTTCATCAGCTGAAATTCTTCCCGCCTCAGTTACCCCAAGAGGCGAGGAAAGACTTGGGCCAGGGATCTCATGCATTCTGCTCTTCTTACCCAGCTCCCTGCCTGGTCAGAGAGATGACTGACTCCTTTCCCAGCTGCCGTGGCCTGAATGTTTACGTCCCTGCCAAATCCATATGCTGCAATCCTAACCCGCAATGGGATGGTACTAGGAAGTGGGGCCTTTGGAAGGTGATGAGATCCTTAGGGTGGAGCCCTCATGAGTGGGATCGTGCTCTTATAAAAGAGACCCCAGAGAGCTGCCTTGCCCCACCCACTATGTGAGGGTACAGTGAGAAGGCACTGTCTATGAATAGAAGGTGGACCCTCGTCACACATGGAACCTGTCAGCACCTTGATCTTACTTCCGGCCTCTGGAACCATGAGAAATCCATTTCCATTGTCTATAAGCCGCCCAGCCTATGGCGTTTTGTATGACAGCCGGAACTGACTAAGACTTTGCCCCCCTTGTCCGTGGCATTTCTCTAGTTCCTGGAAGGACAGCCACTGGCCATGCCTCCCCTCCCTGAACCGAAAGTAGCAGAGCACCTTTGGGGGCAGGTGTGCAAGGAGTCTTTGTAATGAGTTAAGTTGTTGCTGCATTGGAAAGCAGGTGACTCCCTCAAAACAGTCAACTCCAGCTAGCCATGGGAACAGAGTTACAATGCATTGTTCAGAATTCCACCCACAGCCAGATACACACACACGTGCCAAAATAGTGCAGAGGCAGGACCACGCGAGGACTTTTGAGGACCCTGGGCACTCCTGCCTTCGTGGGCCTCTTCCTCTATAAAAATGACAGAGGAGCTATTTTGTGTCCTGATTCTCCTTGCCTGCTTGTTATTTTTGTAGGACAAAAAGTTTGCAGCCACAGGGCCCATCTCCTTTATGAATGTAAATGGCCTAGTCACTGGCGGGCCCTCTTCAGTCAGGAGCCCTCTTTCCCACTTCCTTCCTGCTCTTTTCTCCTTGGGAAAATTAAGGACTCGGAAGTGGAGTTGGGTTTATCTGACTGAGTGGGAAAGTCGCACCACCTGAGGAAGGGTTTGCCAGAGGAAGCCAGAGAGAGCAGCATCTCGCATCCCTGGGGCCAACATTCCACCTGGCACCAGGGAAGAACAATTGTACCTCCGAAGGCAGGCCTCATGCTGAAGTCGTGCTCGTCCACTCTGAGAAGCTGCTGAGGCTTTCCCTTCCGGATCTTGGTCACATCAAGATTCTTCTTAAATAAGTGGCTGCGAAGACAAGCAAGAAACCATTTTCCATGAGCTCATCAATGCACTGAGCGAGATGATTTGGGAGATTACTCCCTGCAAGATCTACCTGTTAGGCACCTTTTCTCCATTCTGCCATCTCCTTCTTGGCCCAGGGGAGGGAGAGGGCTGAAGGACCCTCCACACACACCCCAGATCCTCACAGGTAGACTGACCTGACGACCAGATTCTTCCAGAGACTTCCGAAAGTGGATGTCCTCCTGGGCAGGACAGCATTCTACCTTGGCAAAGGCTATAATTGAATTAAAATGGTTGGGTTGGCTGCTAGCTAGACTAATAAAGAAAAGAGAGAAGATCCAAATAAACACAATTAGCAGTGGCCCACGCCTGTCATCCAGCATTTGGGAAGCTGAGGTGGGTGGATTGCTTGAGATCAAGAGTTTGAGGCCAGCCTGGCCAACATAGTAAAACCCTGTCTCTACTAAAAATAGAAAAATTAGCTGGGCATGATGGCACACACCTGTAGTCCCAGCTACTCAGGAGGCTAGGGCACAAGAATCACTTGAACCAAGAAGGCAAAGATTGCAATGAGTGGAGATTGCGCCACCTGGGAGATAGAGACTCTGTCACACACACAAAAAAATGACCAAGGGGATGTTACCACTGACCCCACAGAAATACAAATAATCATCAGAAACTACTATGAACAACTCTATGTATGCAAACTAGAAAACCTGGAAGAGATTGGGTGCGGTGGCTCACACCTGTAATCCCAGCACTTTAGGAGGCTATGGCAGGCAGATCACAAGGTCAAGAGATCGAGACCATCCTGACCAACGTGGTGAAACCCCATCTCTACTAAAAATACAAAAATTAACTGAGCGTGGTGGCACACACCTGTAGTCCTGGCTACTTGGGAAGCTGAGGCAGGAGAATTGCTTAACCCAGGAGGCGGAGGTTGCAGTGAGCTGAGATCGTGCCACAGCACTCCAGCCTGGTGACAGAGTGAAACTCCATCTCAAAAAAAGAAAAAGAAAAGAAAAAACCTAGCGAGATGGATAAATTCCTGGACACATACATACCCCCAACCAAATACTAAACCAGGAAGAAATTGATTCCCTGAATAAACCAGTAATGAGCTCCGAAGTTGAATCAATAATAAATAGCCTACCAACCAAAACAATGCCCAGGACCTGATGGATTCACAGCCAAATTCTACCAGATGTACAAAGAAGACCTATACCATTCCTACTGAAACAAAGAAGGTATCATTCCTACTGAAATTATTCCAAAAATTTAGGAGGCGGAACTCCTCCCCCAGTTCATTCTATGAGGCCGGCATCATCCTGATACCAAAACCTGGCAGAGACACAACAAAAAAAGAAAACTTCAGGCCAATATCCTTGATGAACATTGAGGCAAATAGTCCTCAACAAAATGTTTGCAAACTGAATCCAGCAGCCCATCAAAAAGTGAATCCACCACAATCAAGCAGGCTTCAACCCCAGGATGCAAGGTTGGTTTAACATATGCAAATTAATAAATGTGATTCATCACATAAACAAAACTAAAGACAAAAGCCACATTATTATCTCAATGGATGCACAAAAGGCTTTTGATAAAAATCAACACTCGTTCGTATTAAAAACTCTCAATAAACTAGGTATTGAAGGAACATACCTCAAAATAGTAAAAGACGTCTATGACAAACCCATAGCCAACATCATACTAAATGGGCAAATGCTGGAAATATTCCCCTTGAAAAACAGCACAAGACAAGGATGTCCTCTCTCACCACTCCTATTCAACATAGTATCGTAAGTCCTGGCCAGGGCAATCAGGAAAGAGAACAAAATGAAGGGCATCCAAATAGGAAGAGAGGAAGTCAAACTATCCTTGTTTGCAGATGATGTGATTCTGTATCTAGAAAATGCCATAGTCTTGGCCCAAAAGCTCCTTCAGCTGATAAACAACTTCAGCAAAGTTTTGGAATATAAAATCAATGTGCAAAAATCACTAGCATTCTTAAACACCAAGAATGGTCAAGCCTAGAGCCAAATCAGGAATGAAATCTTATTCATGATTGCCACAAAAAGAATAAAATACCTGGAAATACAGCTAACCAGGGAGGTGAAAGATCTCTGCAATGGGAATTACAAAACACCACTCAAAGAAATCTGAGATGACATAAATAAATGAAAAAGCATTTCATGCTCATGGATAGGAAGAATCAATATTGAAACAGCCATGCTCCCCAAAATAATTAATTTATAGATTCAATGCTATTTCTATCAAACTACCAATGATATTCTTCACAGAACTAGAAAAAAAATGTTTTTAATTCATATGGAACCAAACAAAGAGCCCAAATAGCCAAAGCAATCTTAAGCAAAAAACAAAAACAAAAACCAAAAACAAAAACAAAAACAAAGGTGGAGGCATCACATTACCTGACTTCAAACTATATTACAAGGCTACGGTAACCAAAACAGCTTGGTGCTGTACAAAAATAGGCACATAGACCAATGAAACAGAATAGAGAGCCCGGAAATAAGGCTGCACACCCACAACCATCTGATCTTATGTAAAGCTGACAAAAACAAGCAATAAGGCAAGGACTCCTCATTTAATACATGGTGCTATGTGAACTGGCTAGCCATATGCAGAAGATTGAACCTGGACCCGTTTTTTACACCATGTACAAAAATCAACACAAGTTGGATTAAATACTGAAGTATAAAACTCAAAACTATAAAAACCCTGGAAGACAACCTAGATAATACCATTCTGGACATAGAAACTGGGAAAGATTTCATAATGAAAACGCCAAAAGCAATTGCAGCAAAAGCAAAAATTGACAAATGGGATCTTATTAAACTTAAGTCCTTCTTCACAGCAAAAGAAAATATCAACATAGTAAATAGACGTCCTACAGAACGGGAGAAAATATTTGCAAGCTATGCATCTGGCAAAGATCTAACATCCAGCATCTATAAGAAATTTAAACAAATTTACAGGAAAAAACAAACCCCATTAAAAAGTGGGCAATAAATGGGCACAGTGGCTCCTGCCTATAATCCCAGCACTTTGAGAGGCCAAGGCAGGTGGATCACTTGAGGTCAGGAGTCGAGACCAGCCTGGCCAACATGGTGAAACCCATCTATACTAAACAAAACTTAGCTGGGTGTGGTGGTGTGTGCCTGTAATTCCAACTATTTGGAAAGCTGAGGCATGAGAATCACTTGAACCCAGGGAGCAGAGGTTGCAGTGAGCCAAGATTGCACCACTACATTCCAGTCTGGGCAACAGAGTGAGACTCTGTCTCAAGAAAAAAAGAAAAGAAAAAAAAAAGTGGGCAAAGGACATGAACAGATGCTTTTCGAAAGAAGATATACACTCGGTGAACAAGAATATGAAAAAAAGCTCAATAACACTGATCATTAGAGAAATGCAAATCAAAACCACAATGAGATACCATCTCACATCAGTCGGAATAGCTATTATTAAAAAGTCAAAAAATAACAGATTCTGGTGAGGTTGCAGAGAAAAGAAAACATTTATATACTGTTGGTGGGAATATAAATTAGTTCCACCATTGTGGAAAGCAGTGTTGTAAGTCCTCAAAAAGCTAAAAACAGAACTACCATTCTACTTACCAATCCCATTACTGGGTATATAACCAAAGGAATACAAATTATTCTCCCATAAAGACACATGCATGTTCATTACAACACTATTCACAATAGCAAAGACATGGAATCAACCTAAATGCTTATCAGCGACAGATTGAATAAAGACAGTGTGGTATGGCCAGGTGTGGTGGCTCACACCTGTAATCCCAGCACTTTGGGAGGCCAAGGCAGGTGGATCACATGAGACCAGGAGTTCTCTGGCCAACATGGCAAAACCCCATCTCTACTAAAAATACAGAAATTAGTTGGGCATGGTGGTGTGCGTCCATAATCCCAGCAACACAGGAGGCTGAGGCTTGAATCCTAGAGGTAGAGGTTGCAGTGTGCTGAAATTGTGCCATTACACTCCAGCCTGGGTGACAGAGTGAGTCTCTGTCTCCAAAAAAAGATAAAAAAAAAAAAAAAGAAAGAAAATGTAATACACATACACCATGAAATACTATGCAGCCATGAAAAAGAATTTGATCAGCTGGGGGCGGTGGCTCACACCTGTAATCCTAGCCCTTTGAGAGGCCAAGGCAGGCAGATCATTAGAGCCCAGGAGTTCAAGACCAGCCTGAGCAACATGGCACCACATCCAGCTACTTGGGAGGCTGAGGTGGATGAATGGCTTGAGCCCAGGAAGTCAGGGCTGCAGTGAGCCATGATCACACCACTGTTCTCTAGCCTAGGTAACAAAGTGAGACCCTGTCTCACAGAAAAAAGCATAGATCATGTGATTTAGCCAGAACATGGATGGAACTGGATGGAGAGCATTATTCTGAGCAAACTAACACAGGAACAGAAAATCAAATACCACATACATTCTCACCTCTGAGTGGGAGCTAAGTGATGAGAACACATGAACACAAAGAGGGGAACAACAGACACTGGGGCCTACTTGCACGCAGAGGGAGGGAGGAGGGGGAGGGTCAGAAAAAATAACTATTGAGTACTGGGCTTAGTACCTGGGTGTCAAAATAATCTGTACAACAAACCCCTGTGACGTGAGTTTACCTCTGTAACGAGTCTGCATATATACCCCTGAACCCAAAATAGAAGTTTTAAAAATAAATGAGAATCTCACCCAGAATAAGTAAATAAATAAATACACTTGTGATGAGGAAAAAAAATGATAGTGTTGAGTAATAGAAGATCATGATTTTAAAAAAATTTCTTGGCCAAGTACAGTGGCTCACATCTGTAATCCTAGCACTTCAGAAGGCCCAGGCAGGAGAATGGCTTGAGCTTAGGAGTTTGAGACCAGCCTGGGCAACAATAGCAAGACCCCAACTCTTAAAAAAAAAAAAAAGTGATTAGCCGAGCATGGTGGCACATGCCTCTAGTCCCAGCATATTGAGAGGCTGAGATAGGAGGATTACTTGAGCCTGGGAGGTTGAGGTTGCAGTGAGCCATGATTGTGCCATTGCATTCCAACCTGAGTTGAGAGTGAGACCCTGTCTAAAAAAAAAAAAATTATCGTGGTGTTATAAGAATGGTTTTGTGATAAATACACTTCTAAGACAAATATAGTCAAAAATTTCAAATGCTGGTTTTATCTTTGCCAAATCTGATGCTCCTTACTTCAGTTCAGGTATGCAGAACCCATCCTGGGACAAACCCTCCACGCTGAGAAAGACAATTCACAGCCAGTGGAGGACAGAGTTGCTCTGACCACCCATTTGGGTGGTGCATCCCTAGCTGGAGCCCAGGACACAGCCCTTGTCAGTCCTTCCTCTAAACCAGGTGACAGTGAAGGAGTGATTCTCTCTTCTCTTTCACACTCACTCTATCCAGATCATTTTCTTCACCACAACTGCACACTAAAGCAGTCAGATCCACAATGTTCTAAAGCAATTGTCTGCTGACAGTTATTACTAAACAAACATAAAAAGAAAGAAAAGGAAAGAAGGAAAGAGAAAAGACCGAAAAAGGAGGAAGGGAAGGTAACTTCACATAGCCAGGCTAATCCACAGTACCTTACCCGTATTCCTTTTACAAGGCTTTTGGTTTATGACTGGCACTTGAGTTACTTTGTGTACATTTCTCACTTAGCCTTCTAAGAGCGTTAGTCCAGGGTTTATCTCTGTGTCCATTGCACTTAGCGCAATGCCTGGCATGTAGCAGGCATCCAATAAAAGGTAGCAGCATGACCACACAAACAACTTCTAGGAGAAATTTATACCAATTTATTCTAGTCCATTTGCTCAACATCATCTGTAACCCAGATGCTTCTCAGCCTTAACTGCACTTTAAGATCATCTTGAGGGGCTTTTAAAAATCCTGATGCCCAAGCTGCACCCCAGACCAATCAAATTCACCTCTCTGGGGTAAATTCCCCAGCTATTCCCATGTGATCACGGCTGAGAATCACATTCCCTCCAAACTGAGCATTTTTAGATCTTGCAATACCTTCATAATAACTCTATCTGGCTTGGTGTTTTGTTGGCTAGACCTGTGATTCTCAAACTTAGCTACTTATTGTAATCAACTGGGGAGATTTTAAAATCACTCGTGCCTAAATCGTACTCCTAGAGATTTGAATTTAACTGGTTGGAAGGGAGGTCTCAGCACTGGAAATTTATTAAAGCTCCTGGGTGATTCTAAGGTACAGCAACATTTGAGAACCACCAGGATAAGCCTTAATCCAGTGCCCTTGGTGGCGTCCTGAGAGCTGCCCAGGGCACATGTTGGCGCTGACCATTTAGTAGCAGCAAGTGAGGAGCTGCTAACTCACCCGCTGAAGAAACCAGGGCCCTCAGGGCCTGTGACTTTGTTTTGTGCAGCATATTGAAGGTTTATAGGTCAATGGAAATTTGGCTTTATGTGTTTGTTGTTTATTTACATATACCTCTATTTTTTTCTCCCCATTCTTACCACACTTCATTAATTTTTTTTTTTTTTTTTTTGAGATGGAGTCTTGCTCTGTCACCAGGCTGGAGTTCAATGGTGTGATCTCGGCTCACTGCAACCTCCGCCTCCTGGGTTCAAGTGATTCTCCTGCCTCAGCCTCCTGAGTAGCTGGGATTACAGGCACCCACCACCACACCCAGCTAATTTTTATGTTTTAGTAGAGGCAGGGTTTCACCATGTTGGCCAGGCTGGTCTCGAACTCCTGACCTCTGGTGATCCACCCACCTCAGCATCCCAAAGTGCTGGGGTTACAGGCGTGAGCCTTCATTCACTTTTGAGAGCAACAAGTGTGTTTCCTGTTTCAACTCTGTAAGAGGGAAGCAGTGGTTTCCTCTCTTGAGGTTCTGATCTTGGAGACAGCCTCCTATGAAATCCTTCTTAAGTTTCATTCGCCACCAGCTCTGCCCAGATGGCATAACTCAATGGGAAGTCTAAAGCTACACTGATCAATAAAGTGGCCACTAGACACATATGGCTGTTTCAATTAATGAAAGCTAAATAAACTAAGCTGGTGGCCTAAATTGCCATCGACATGCTGGTGTTCTTAAATTCCTACCCTCTACTCTCAACCTTTATATTTGACCCCCTAACTCAACATCCCTAATTGAGTATCCTATAGGCATCTGAACTCAATGTATGCATAGCTTGCTTTGGGCCACACTCAGTTTGAAGTGGCGTAGGTTGAAAAATGAGTGGGCATTAGAAGAGAAGCGGGATGGAATGAGGGGTGTGATGAAGAGAATGAATGAAGAGAATGAAGCTGCAGGGACAAGCCAGGCCAGGCAGAGCCTTGAGAGTCATGTAAGAATTCTGTCTTTAGGCCGGAGGCGGTGGCTCACGCCTATAATCCCAGCACTTTGGGAGGCCGAGGCGGGTGGATCACAAGGTCAAGAGATCGAGACCATCCTGGTCAACATGGTGAAACCCCATCTCTACTAAAAATACAAAAATTAGCTGGGCATGGTGGC
>CAUYLG010072105.1:0-31118 GCA_963573385.1 Cacajao melanocephalus
TTGTCCTCTGAAAAGAAGTTCTGTAACATTTTGGGGGTAACAGCAGAGGCACAGCAAGAATCCACAAGAGCCAGGTTTCCCAGAAAGATGTACATTGGTGTGTGAAGTCGACGGTGTGTAAAAATCAATGCCATCAAACCAATATTGCCCACCAGAGTGACCAGATAGATGGCAAAGAACACCAAAAACAGCAGAGTCTTCAGCTCTGGGTGATCTGTAAATCCTGTGAGGATAAACTCATTTTTCATGGTGTGATTTTCTTCAGCCATTCCTGATTTGTCTGAAAAAAAAATTGTGGAGAAATAAGGCACTGATTTAGAATATGCCACAATTGTTGAGCTCTCTTCAGCTCAAAGGAAGGAGAGTATCTTCCACAATGCTTCCTCATGTTGCTTGGGCTTTGGAGCATGCCCGGTTCATGGGGAGAAAAAATTTTCTAAAGGTATTACCTTTTTGACTAATGATGAAATATATTTTCAGTGCCTTTAAAAATCATTTTTAACCATTTCAATAGTACCTAATAGTAGTTTTTCAGTCCTCTCTGTCCTTCCACCCTCCACCATCAAGCAAACCCCAGTGTTATCATTCTATTCTTTCTATTCATATGTTCTCAGTGTTTAGCTCCCACTTATAAGTGAGAACATGCTATACTTGGTTTTCTGTTCCTCTATTAGTTTGCTTAGGATAATGACCTCCAGCTCCATCTATGTTACTACAAAGGACATGATCTCATTCTTTTTTATGGCTGCACAGTATTCCATGGTATATGTGTACTACATTTTCTTTATCCAATCAACTGTTGATGGACATTTAGGTTGAGTCCATGTCTCTGTTATTGTGAATATTTCCAGCACATTTTGAAGAACAAAGACATCAGATTGTCTTCACAAAGATAGCTTTCGAGGTCTTGAGAGAAAGATCCAGAGAACAACACTTCTCTATGTGGGTTAAGTAAAGCTAATCCATAATTTAAACGGCATCAATTAGTATCAACATTCCCAAAAAATTTCAGTGAATATATATGTACTAGTTAAAATTGTTTAAAAGACGATTTTTATGCCAATGTTAATAGCAGCATTATTCATAATAGCCAAAAGGTGAAAACAACCCAAATGTCCAAGGATGATGAATAAATAAATTGTGGTATATACATACAATGGAATATTATTCAACCTTAAAAAGGAATGAAATTCTGACATGTTACAACATGGATCAACCTTGGGGACACAATCCTAATTAAAATAAGCCAGTCAAAAAGGACAAATATTCTATGATTCCATTTATAGGTGCCTAGAGTAGTCAAATTTATATAGACAGAATATAGAGTGGTGGTTGTCAGTGGGAAGTGGGAATGGGGAGCTATTTTTTAATTGTTACAGAGTTTCAGTTTGGAAAAATAAAGTTCAAGAGTGAGTAGTGGTGATGGCTGTATTAATATGACAATGCAAATGTACTTAATTATATTAGATTACACTCTTAAATAAAGCTAAGATGATAAGTTTTATGTTATGTATTTTCTATCACAATAAAAAAATAAATGCCTATTTTCAGTTGCATATTCTTAGTAATTTAATATCTCAAATATCACTGGAGTGTACACTTAAAAAAACATGCTTTGGAAACAGGCTATTTTTAAGATATTTGTACCCCTCTGGGGTGGGGAGGGAAAGGAATGTGTATTAAAGTGGGGAGGAAACACAGAGATTGGGGAAAATAAGGGAAAAAAGGCTATACTAGAAACAAACCAGGTTATTTATAATACAATTTATGCATACAATGTAAAATTATTCATGAGTTCATGAAATTTAAATGTTATCAAAAATTCAAGAAAAAGGTTAAAAGTTGACAAATTTATTTATATAAGTATATATCATAAATCATGAATAAAAATCAAGCATCAAACAAAAACCTGGGAGATTGAAATAAATAGGATATTGTTTCTATAGTTGTATTTTTGGAAGAAATCAGTACAAATAATCACTAGAAAATAGGTCAATGGCAGGAACAGAAAAACCTGAAAGAAATATAATTTTTTTGCATATTAAAAAATTTTTAACTTATCAATCAGAGAAACATAAGTTGAAATAGCCATGAGGCTATTTATTCTGTCTATCAAAATGGCAAGATGTTTTTAGAAAGAAATGATAACATATAGTGCTATCTAAAAGTGGTGCAATTATTAGAAAATAATTTGTAATAAATTAAAGAAACTCTTAAATATTCACATCCTTTGACCAATAATAATGAATTGACTAGAAATGAATAATTCAAATCTCCCACAAAGATTGACATAAAATGATGTCCATTGTAATTTCATTCATAATCATAAAAAATTCAAAACACTTAAAAATGGAGGTATAACCATTTAGTCAGTTATGATGAAGTAAATGTGAATCATTCACATGATGGCATATTGTGCAATCATTAAAAATGCTGTTTACCTTGAATATTATTGCAATGATAAAATAGAAATATGTTATGTAAAAAGCAAAATAGAAAGTTTTATACGCAGAATAATTGCAATTTCCAAATAAATGCTTATGTATGAAGGTTAAAAAAACAGTGGAATGGAAATACATCAAAATATTACTAGCTTTTTCTACGCAATAAAAATTAGCAGTCAATTGTATTTTCTCCTTTATATTTTCCTCCATTTCTAATTGTCTGCAATGGCTATTGCTTCAATAATTAAGCAAGAATTTTTTTATTAATTAAATAAAATGGCATGCTCTTAGGTTTGCTGTGCTTTATAATGTGATTAAGTCCATAATAATCATGGGAATCCAACCAATGTTTTCTGTACTTTACAATTCTATCGTGAATACTATTACAATCGATTCAGTGAGCAACTGCCTACTCCACTTTCGTGGTACTGGCATCACCAGTTATAAATAATAATAATTTGCTGGCAATCCTGCATGCGTCTCAAACTATTCAGGCATATGTTCATATCATGTGGTAATGCAAGCATTTTTATTATTATTATTCTTTGAGATGGAGTCTTGCACTCTTGCCCAGTCTGGAGTGCAGTAGCGTGATCTCCACTCACTGCAACCTCCACCTCCCAGGTTCAAGTGATTCTCCTGCCTCAGCTTCCCAAGTAGCTGGGATTGCAGGTACCTGCCACCATGTCTGGCTAATTTTTTGCATTTTTAGTAGAGATGGGGTTTTACATGTTGGCCAGGCTGGTCTTGAACTCCTGACCTCATGATCCTCCTGCCTTGGCCTCCCAAAGTGCTGGGATTACAGGCGTGAGCCACTGCACCCAGCTGGTAATGCAATCTTAAGGTCTTCTCCTCTATGGAAGCAATGTCTCTTTGGTATCAACTTCTACTCTTTCAAATGTCATGTGTTTTCATTATATCCCTAGATTCTAGGGTGTTCATATTTATTATAATTTTGGTTTGTTTTTAAAACTTTCATTATTTATTCCTTATATCTTATATGTCCTTATAGATGAAGAGTTCTTACCTATTGGGGAGCATTTTACTTCAATCCAGCTCATTTATCTTTGTTACTTTGGAAATCATTTATTAATTGAGCTGATATTTGTTAGATGCCCACTTTCTGCTACCTAGTTGCTTTAAACGGTTAACTGACCCTTCTAGATATTTCTAGATAGACATTTTTCTGGATATTCATTGACCACAACTATACTCTGAAGTTTGGGAACAGAGGAAAACCATTTTGGAGAGACATAGGAAGAGCTCTTCTTTTTGGTTCTCAAAATATTACTAACTTTCGAATCTCAAGTTACCTGAAGATAACATATCTTTTTTAAAAAAATCTTTTTTATTATTTGAAATGGGTCTCACCCTGTTGCCCAGGCTGGAGTGCAGAGGTGCAATCTTGGCTCATTGCAAACTCTACCTTCTAGGTTCTAGTGATTCTCCTGCCTCAGCCTCTCAAGTATGGGATTATAGGCATGTGCCACCATGCCTGGCTAATTTTTTTTTTTAAGTAAAGACAGGGTCTCACTATGTTGCCAGGCTTGTCTCAAACTCCTGACCTCAAGTGATCCGCCCACCTCAGCCTCCCAAAATGTTGAGATTATAAGCATGAGCCACTGCACCCAGCTGATGTAACTTTAAGATCAATATTTTTTAAAATAACATTTGAAACATATAATTTGAATAATTTTTTCATTAATTGCCTTGCCCTTGCCAGCTTGAAGTTTTATAATGTAAAATTTCCTTCAGTTCATCCAGTTGTTTACTGATCAGACAGAAATAAGTTTCACATTGTTATTTTATTTTTCTAAGAATGAAAAAGAAACTAGAACAGCCCCCAAAATTATATTGGGGTTTGAAAGACTCATTTGAAATTATAATCCTTACTTATATAATTTGTTTAATACATAGGAATGCCCAACACAAAAATTTTAAACACTATTTCATTGTAGAGATTAATAATCCATTTCATCATGTTTATGAGTAATACGACAAATTACAGAATTTAAATAAGTTTCAAAGTCTTCATTAATGTATTCTGTTATTACTATAAAAGTGTGCTTTTGTCTCTCAGTATAAATTTAGGCTCCTATTGAATTCAGAAATGATACAAATGAATGATAGTCATTTGTCTGAAGCTTATACAATGACTTTAGATTTAAAAAAGAATGTAAAGATATTAAAACATTGAAAAATTGGAATTTTAAGAAAAAAACTCTAAATAACTTATAGAAAGAAATGTTTCAGGTGATTAATATTTCTAGCAAAAATAGATTTTAAATTCTTTCTCACCTGAATTTTCCTGGTAAAAGTTTTAGAGAGGCCAGTTGATTGCCTGACAATAGTTTTTAAAGTAGATTCCACAATTAAACTCTATCTTCTCAATCATTTAGGAGAATATGTTTACAAAGAAGTTGATGCCAATATTTATGTCACTAGTAGAGAATAGTTTGGATATTTGAAATAATTCTAAAGGGATTTAGTTGGCATCGACTTCAGAGCACAGCCTGAGAGACCTAATCATTTGAACATCAGAGACCTACTAAATTGGAAGAGCCTGAGAGACCTGATTCTCTGGACATCACAGACCTTACTCCTTTGAGACCTAAAGAGTAAGGCAAATTCCAATTTCTAAACAAATTTTCAGAGCCATGTTTTGGGCACACATTTACCTATGTAACAAACCTGCACATCCTACATGTTTTAATTTTTATTCATTTGAGTTTATACTATTTATCCTTACCACCAATCTGAACACAAGATCCTTAGTGGGAAGAAAAAATTCCCACTGCTGGTCAGCCAAGGCTTCATGGAGGAAGTGGGAACTAAGCTAGGATTGAGTACCTCATAGAGGAGATTGCTTGCTGTGATCAGAAGTTGAAAGCAGCACCTTTCCCACCTCTTTTTAATGGAAATATTTAATTTGCAGAATCTTCCTTTGACATTTTATTCATAATATCGCCAACTTTATACCTTAGTTACCAAAACAAACTTTAGAAATTTTCTTCAAAATCCAGAAGCAGCTGCATGAAAGCCTTCTTTCTTCATAATATCAGCCCCCTTTCAGGACTCTCCCATCATTTATGGTGTTATGACTCTTACTGATTGATTGCTTTCCCACCGGTCTCAAGTCTCCATTTGTTTAGTAAAGCTTATTAGGACTCATTGGTGGAAAACTTCCACCAAAGGAACTATTGAAGAATGATGAATATTGCTCCCACCCATGAAACAATGTAGGGTCAGTGAAAAGATTCATAGGAGTCAGTGAAAAGAATCATGTAACTCATTTCTTGTTACTCTAACTTTCCTACAAATTTATGAAAATTCTTATGCTTTCTTTAAAATTATGAAAAGTCCTCATATTCAGAATGACAAATCAGCTTCCACTCATTTTATCATGCATTCCATGCAGTAAATACTCTACAGTGCCTACTAGTTATCATCATAATTATAGATTCTGTCCTCATGCAACTTACATTCTAATTGAGGGGAGCAGGCAAGCAAGCAGATATAAATAAATACACGAAGAAGAAAAAAGCAGAAATTAGTAAGTGCTATGCTGGAGGCAAGATGGGAGGATATGATAAAGAATACTGGGAGTTACTTTAGATGCAATGATTAGAAAATCTGTATAGGAAAAGGTGAGCAGTCAAGCTGAGACATGAATAGGAAGAAGTCAGCCATTGCAGATGAACATGTAAGGTATGGAGGAGAGGTAGTGAAGATTCCTCAAGGCAGAAATCACCTATGCATATTTGAGGAACCCATAAAAGACCAAAGTTGTTGGTGATGGGATTGGAGACTTGATCTTGTTGGGTATGTAACACAGATTATAGATTTTGTATTTTATTTTTAGAGCAATGAGAAGCCTTGAGAGGGTATATTAGTCTCCTATTGCTGCCCTAACAAATTATCACAAACTCAGTAGTTTAAAACGACACAAATTTATTTCACAATTCTTGAGATTAGAAGTCTGAAATATGTCTCACTGAGCTAAAATCAAGATATTAGCAGAGCTGAGTTCTGCTTTGGAAGCTCTGGTGAGGAAATTAACATTCTTATCTTCTCCTAGATTCTAAAGTCTGCTCTTATTCCTTGGCTCATGGGCCCCCGTCCATCTTTAAACCCTGAAATGATTGGTTAATTTTTTTTCACATTTTCCAGCCAAAGTGAATGGCTTATGTAAAAAACCAACAAACAGACAAAAAAACACATTTTCTCACACTGTATCATTCTGATTTAGACTCTTCTGCTTCTGTCTTCTACATACAAAATATTATTTTGGGCCCATTTGGACAATTTTTTTTAATTTTAAAGTTAATTTTAAAGTTAATTAGTGGTTGATTAGCCACTTAATTCCATCTGCCACACCTTTGTAGTTTCCATGGATTAGAATGAAGTTGTCTTTGGGTGACCGTTATTCTGCCTGCCAAGTGAGAGATTATTTTTTTATTTTTATTTTTTTACTTTTTAATATTTTTAAAATTTATTTAACTTTAGGTGCATACTGTATCTGGCATTTCTCCCCATGTTATCCCTTTCCACCCTCCCCTCCCTCCCCACCCCCCGCTGTCTCTCCCATACCCCCCCAACTGTCCCCAGTGTGTGATGCTCCTCTGCCTGAGTCCACATGTTCTCATTCTTCAACACTCACCTATGAGTGAGAGCATGCGGTATTTGGCTTTCTGTTCTTGTGTCAGTTTGCTGAGAATGATGGTTTCCAGATTCATCCAAGTCCCTACAAAGGATAGGAACTCATGGTTTTTTATAGCTGGGTAGTATTCCATGGTGTATATGTACCACATTTTCTTTGTCCAGTCTATCATTGATGGGCATTTGGGCTGGTTCCAGGTCTTTGCTATTGTACACAGGGCTGCAATGAACATACATGTGCATGTGTCTTTATAGTAGAACAATTGATAGTTCTTTGGGTATATGCCCAGTAATAGGATTGCTGGGTCAAATGGAGTTTCTATTTCTAGATCCTTGAGAAATCGCCACACTGTCTTCCACAGTGGTTGAGCTAATTTAGACTCCCACCAACTGTGTAAGAGTGTTCCTATTTCTCCACATCCTCTCCAGCATCTGTTGTCTCCCGATTTTTTAATGATTGCCATTCTAAGTGGCATGAGATGGTATCTCAATGTGGTTTTGATTTGCATTTCTCTAATGACCAGTGATGATGAGCATTTTTTTCATATGTTTGTTGGCCTCATATATGTCTTCTTTTGAAAAGTGTCTTTTCATATCCTTTGCCCACATTTGAATGGGATTGTTTGTTTTTTTCTTGTAAATCTATTTTAGTTCTTTGTAGATTCTGGTTATTAGCCCTTTGTCAGATGAGTAGATTGCAAAAATATTTTCCCATTCTGTTGGTTGCCGATTCACTCTGATGATGGTTTCTTTTCCTGTACAGAAACTCTGAATTTTAATTAGATCCCATTTGTCTATCTTGGCTTTTATTGCCATTGCTTTTGGTGTTTTAGTCATGAAGTCTTTGCCTATGCCTATGTCCTGGTTGGTTTTGCCTATGTTTTCTTCTAGTGTTTTTATGGTGTTAGGTTTTATGTTTAAATCTTTAACCCATCTGGAGTTAATTTTAGTGTAAGGTGACAGGTAGGGGACCAGTTTCTGCTTTCTGCACATTCCTACCCAGTTTTCCTAGCACCACTTATTAAACATAGAGTCCTTTCCCCATTGCTTGTTTTTGCTGGGTTTGTCAAAGATCAGATGGTTGTAGATGTGTGGTGTGTTTCTTCTGGGGCCTCTATTCTGTTCCATTGGTCTATGTCTCTGTTTTGGTACCAGTACTGTGCTGTTTTGATTACTGTAGCCTTGTAGTATAGTTTGAAGTCCAGCAATGTGATGCCTCCAGCTTTGTTCTTTTTGCTTAGGATGGTCTTGGCTATGTAGGCTCTCTTGTGATTCCATATGAAGTTTAAAGTGGTTTTTTTCCAGTTCTGCGAAGAAGGTCATTGGTAGCTTGATGGGGATAGCATTGAATCTATAGATTACTTTGGGCAGTATGGCCATTTTCACAATATTAATTCTTCCTAACCATAAGCATGGAATGTTTTTTCATCCATTTGTGTCCTCTCTTATTTCATTGAGCAGTGGTTTATAGTTCTCTTTGAGGATGTCCTTTACATCCTTTGTTAATTGTATTCCTGGGTATTTTATTCTCTTTGTAGCAATTGTGAATGGGAGTTCACTCTTGATTTGGCTCTCTTTAAGTCTGTTATTGGTGTATAGGAATGCTTGTGATTTCTGCACATTGATTTTGTATCCTGAGATTTTGCTGAAGTTGCTTATCAGTTTGAGAAGATTTTGGGCTGAGATGATGGGGTCTTCAAGATATACAATCATGTCATCTGCAAATAGAGACAGTTTGACTTCCTGCTTTCCTAATTGAATATGCTTTATTTCTTTTTCTTGCCTGATTGCTCTGGCTAGAACTTCTAATACTATATTGAATAGGAGTGGTAAGAGAGGGCATCCTTGTCTGGTGTCTGATTTCAAAGGGAATTCTTCCAGCTTTTTTGCCCATTCAGTATGATATTGGCTGTAGGTTTGTCATATATAGCTTTTATCATTTTATGATACATTTCATCAATACCTAGTTTATTGAGAGTTTTTAGCATGAAGCACTGTTGAGTTTTGTCGAAGGCCTTCTCTGCATCTATTGAGATAATCATATGGTTTTTGTCTTTGTTTCCACTTATGTGATGGATTATGTTTATAGATTTGCAAATGTTGAACCAGGCTTGCATCTCTGGGATGAAGCCTACTTGGTCATGATGGATAAGCTTCTTGATGTGCTGTTGCAATCAGTTTGCCAGTATTTATTGGAGATTTTTACATTGATGTTCATCATGGATATTGGCCTGAAGTTTTCTTTTTTAGTTGAGTCTCTGCCTGGTTTTGGTATCAGGATGATGTTGGTCTCATAAAATGAGTTAGGGAGGATTCCGTCCTTTTGTATTGTTTGATACAGTTTCAGAAGGAATGGAACCAGCTCCTCTTTGTACTTCTGGTAGTATTTGGCTGTGAACCCGTCTGGACCTGGACTTTTTTTGGTTGGTAGGCTATTGATTGCTGCCTCTACTTCAGCCCTTGTTATTGGTCTATTCAGGGTTTCAACTTCCTCCTGGTTTAGTCTTGATAGAGGACAAGTGTCTAGGAATTTATCCATTTCTTCCTGGTTTACTGGTTTATGTGCATAGAGCTGTTTGTAGTAATCTCTGATGGTAGTTTGTATTTCTGTGGGATCAGTGGTGATATCCCCCTTATCATTTTTTATTTCATCTATTTGTTTCTTCTCTGTTTTCTTTTTTATTAATCTGGCTAGTGGTCTGTCTATTTTGTTGATCTTTTCAAAAAACCAGCTCCTAGATTTATTGATTTTTGAAGGGTTTTTTTTTTTGTCTCTACCTCCTTCAGTTCTGCTCTGATCTTAGTTATTTCTTGTCTTCGCTTGCTTTTGAGTTTTTTTTTATCTTGCTCCTCTAGCTCTTTCAATTTTGATGATAGCATGTCAATTTTAGATCTTTTCTTGTTTCTCATGTGGGCATTTATTGCTATAAATTTCCCTCTCAACACTGCTTTAAAGGTGTCCGAGAGATTCTGGTAAGTTGTGTCTTCATTCTGATTGGTTTTGAAGAATATCTTTATTTCTGCCTTCATTTCATTGTTTCTCCAGTCGACACTCAGAGGCAAGTTGTTCAGTTTCCAAGTGGTTGTGCAGGTCTGAGTGTGTTTCTTGATCCTGAGTTCTAGTCTGAGTGCACTGTGGTCTGATAGACTGTTTGTTGTGAATTATGTTCTTTTGCATTTGCTGAGGAGTGATTTGCTTACAATGATGTGGTCAGTTTTAGAGTAAGTGCAATGTGGTGCTGAGAAAAATGTATGTTCTGGGATTTGGGGTGGAACGTTCTGTATATGCTTATTAGGTCCACTTGGTCCAGCTCGGCATTCAAGTCCTGGATATCTTTGTTAATTTTCCGTCTCATTGATCTGTCTAATATTGACAGTGGAGTGTTGAAGTCTCCTACTACTATTGTGTGGGCATCTAAATCTCATTTTAGGTAGTTAAGAACTTGCTTTATGTATCTAGGTGCTCCTGTGTTGGGGGCATATATATTTAGGATAGTTAGCTCTTCCTGTTGGATTGATCCTTTCACCATTCTGTAGTGTCCTTCTTTGTCTCTTTTGATCTTTGTTGGTTTGAAGTCCATTTTATCAGAGACTAGGATTGCAACCCCTGCTTTTTTTGTTGTCCATTTGCTTGGTAAATCTTCCATCCCTTTATTTTGAGTCTATGTGTGTCTTTGTATGTGAGATGGGTTTCCTGACTACAGCACACTGATGGGTCTTGACTTTTTTTTTTTTTTCCACAGTAATGTAAAACCGTTTATTTAATTCTAAATCAAATCACTTTCACAACAATGAAAATTACTGACTTGTTAAGGTGTGCCACTATACATATCATCATTTTCTGACTGTGGTCAGGACCTGGTCTTAGTCCACAAGGGTGGCCGGAGGAGGGTGGAGGCCAAGAACACAGAAAACACACAAAATAAAGGAAAGCTGCCTTGGCAGAAGGATGAGGTGGTGAGCTTGCAGAGGGGTGGTAGGAAGGGGGCTCCTTGTTGGGGCCAAGCCAGCAGTCCCAAGACAGCTCTCCTGCCTTAGCTCCTGGCAGAGGGTGAGTGGGGACCTATAAGGTTCAAAATCAAACAGCATTTGGCCAGCCCGGCTTTACTAACAGATTCCCAGAGTGCCTTTTTTAGTGGAGCTCTCCTGGGCTCATTCGATTTTGTTGAAAAGTATTGATTTTCCTACCCATAACTCTTCAGTAGTCTTCTAGGAACCCATTTCTGTTGAGTCCATCTGACTGAAGTCCTCTCTTCCTCCACTAGTTGGGGCTACTGCACTGAAGGGGGTCCTACCACTTCTCTCTAGGGCAGAGACACTCCAGGGGCCCCTCCAACTATGGGGATTTCCAGAGGTGATGAAAAGAGCACTCTTGAGTGGATGCCCAGGAATGTTTAAAAATCCATCAGTCACACTATAAAACTAGTGGCTTCTTCCTACCAGGTGGATTCGGCAAATAAACCACCTACTCAATACTTTATATTTTGTCTGTTTAAACACTGAACTCTGGTGTTGACAGGTACAAAGGAGAAGGGGTGGGGGCTGTAAGAGGGGAGGGCTTCCCTCATCTTCTTCAAGATCTTTGTTTCCACAAACTATGCAGAGTCATAACTGGGAAAAAGCACTAAGTGGGGCTTCCTACCATTTGTTGGTCATTGCTGAGCATTAGCCAGTGTGGATGGCAAAGTAAGAAAGTAAGAAAGAGGCCCAGAGGAAGCCCATCTCCCCCGAGTTTTGCAGTCTCCAGAAAGAGGCTGGACTTCTGGGATGAAGCCTAGAAGGCAGGGCAAGAACTGTTCCACCAGTTGAACTGTCCTACCTGCTTAGTACCACACTCCCTCAATAAGTTTCAGAGGAAGAAGCTTGTGAAACTGAAAATCAAATCAAGGTATTGGGAAGAATAATTTCCCCTCGATTCCACAGGAGGGAAGACCACACCATATTATTATGCTGGGGTTCCCCAAGCCCTGCCACCTGGCTTTACAAATCATCAAGTGTTGTCGTCTGCTTGGGAGTCACATGCTTCCCTGATTTTAGCACACATAAAAGGAGTTTTCAAGGCACTCCATCAAGCCATACCAAAATCAGGGTCACATGTGGGTTTCCCCTTTCCCTGCCTCTTTGTAAAGGACAATTTCGCTTCTGAGGATGGTGGTCTTCCACATGCAGTTAGGCTGACCTGACAAAGCCCCCAGTTTCCTGTAGCAGGTTCTGGGAGAGGATGCATTCAAGCTTCTGCAGCCTAGGGAAGAGGGCTACTTGTTCGCTTGTTCCTGCATCGGAGCTCCAAATCCCTCCAAAGTCCTGACTCCATGTCTTTCCTAAGGCACAGTAGTCAGTGTCAGCTTCAGCAGTAGTCTTCGCTGTGTGTTCTCTGGAAGAGAGAGACAGATGCACATAGTTTTAGGGAGAAAGCTGATGGGAAATTTACAAGTGAAGCCACATGTCTCACCAGGAATAATTTATGTCAGGAAACCAGGAAGTCATTCAAGTTGCTCTCTGAGGCCAAAGACACTGAGCACAGCCCAGAGCCAATAAAAGATCTTTGAATCTGTGGTGAATTCACGAAGTGACTACAGCTTCAGCTGTTGCAACTATGATTTTTATGGGACAGCAATTTCTTGCATCTCTGAAGAGGAAGAGAAAGGGGAAGGGGAGGAAAGAGAACAGAGCAGCACTGGGATTTGGAAGGGGAATCTCTCTGAGAAGCCCCCACTTGCTTCAAAGGCAACTTTCCAAGGGGTATTTAAAGAGATGAAAGTTTCCAGAAGTAACATTTGGTGCATCATTTTGTTTTTGTAATATTAAACCTAGGTGAATTATACTCTGACAGTTTCTCTTTCTTCCTCTTCCCTCTGCAGAGTCAGGACCTGCTGAACTGGATGAAACAAGATTTCATGGTGTCACCCATGAGAGAGGACTCAATGCCAAGGCCTGAGGTTATAGGGTGTTTACAGCAGTGGCAATGCTCAGGGGTCATCACCAACTGGTCTTGAGTTCCAAAGCTCTGATGGAGAAACAAGACTTCTTGATGTGTTACTGATCCCACTGATTCTAGGGTCAAGATTAGACAGGAAGCCAAACACCAGGAGTTGGGGGTGGCATGTCACCAGTCCAGAGCCCTGCCACAGATATAGGCAGGAGCCCAGCATTAGGTGATCAGGAGCCAGAACATGATCACCAGGGCCGCAAATAGAAAGAGGCATGGCAGGAACTGCTTGTCCACATACTGGGGTGTCCCAGGGACAGCTGGAGGAGGCCACCCATCATTTATATTAAATGCTGTGGCAAATATCCCAAAAGGAAATGCTCCAATTCCAAAAGACATGGGGAAGCCACCATCTCCAAATCCAAATCCTTGAAATCCCCCTCTATTCTCTGGCTCTGGCCTCTGTCCTTGAGGACAGGTAGAGGTCTTCTCTCTGGGGTCCTGTTGCCCAGTGCTGCCCCTTCCATAGAGGGGGATGACCTTGTCTCAGCTGGTGTCAGCTTTGCAAACTGGTCACACCTGTCTGTTAGGTCTGGTCTCCAACCACTGATGTAAACACGGCCAACAGAAGAGGTGGCCACACAGGCTGATGGCAGCATCCTTGGCTGTGTCCAAGCAGATGTTGCACTCGAAGTTGCTGTCCTGCCCTCTGCTCTTGCCAGTGCTATTGCTGCTCCCACTGGACCCTCCTGCACTGGAGTTCTCAGGGGAGGCAGAGGCCGAGGGCCCCTTGCTTGCCATCCTTGGCTGTCAGTGAAGCTCTGAGTGAAGCCTCTCCCCAGGGAAATCCTGCTTCTGAGCAGTTAACACCGTGGGGGGCTCCCAGTCTATCACTTAGTCAGCTAAACGGCCAGTCCTACCGCCTAATCTCGGGTCTTGACTTTTTATCTAGTTTGCCAGTCTGTGTCTTTTGATTGGGGTGTTTAGGCCATTTACATTCAATGTTAATATTGTTATGCATGTATTTGATCCTGCCATTTTGTTACTGGTTGGTTTTCTTTCCCATTAGTTGACTCATTTTCTTCATTGCATTTTTGGTCTTTGCCAACTGGTTTGCTTTTGCAGTGATTGGTGCTTGGTCCTTTCCATGCTTAGTGTTTCTTTCAGGAGCTCTTGTAGGGCAGGTCTGGTGGTGACAAAATCTCTCAATAATTGCTTGTCCATAAAGTATTTTATTTCTCATTCATTTAAGAAGCTTAGTTTGGCTGGATATGAGATTCTGGGTTGAAAGTTCTTCTCTTTAAGGATGTTGAATATTGGCCCCTAATCTCTTCTGGCTTGTAGGGTTTCTGCCAAGAGATCTGCTGTGAGTTTGATTGGCTTCCCTCTGTGGGTGATCTGACCTTTCTCTCTGGCTGCCCTTAGCATTTTTTCCTGGATTTCAACCCTGGTGAATCTGATCATTATGTGTCTTGGGATTCCTCTTCTTGAGGAATATCTTTGTGGAGTTCTCTGCATTTCTTGAATTTGAAATTTGGACTGCCTTGCTAGGCTTGGGAAGTTCTCTTGGATAATATCCTGGAGAATGTTTTTCAGCCTGGATTCATTCTCCCCATCATATTCAGGTACACTTATCAAGCGTAGATTAGGTCTTTTCACATAATCCCATATTTCTTGGAGGCTTTGTTCATTTCTTTTCACTCTCTTGTCTTTTCTTCTCTTTTGATTTCATTGAGTTAATCTTCAATCTCTGATATCCTTTCTTCTGCTTGATTGATTCAGCTATTAAAACTTGTGTTTGCTTAACGTAGTTCTCGTGCTGTGTTTTTCAACTCCATCAAGTCATTTATGTTATTCTCTAAGCTAGTTATTGTTATTCTAGTTAGCATTTCATCTAATCTTGTTTCAAGGTTTTTGTTTCTTTGCATTAAGTTAGAACGTGTTCCTTTAGCTCAGAAATGTTTGTAATTATCCACCTTCTGAAGCCTGCTGCTGTCAATTCATTGCACATTTTGGTCAAGTTGTGATCCTATGTTGTTGAGGAGTTGTGATCCATTGAAGGAGAAGAGGTGTTCTGGTCTTTGATGGTTTCATCTTTTTTGCACTGTTTTTTCCCCATCTTTGTGAATTTACCTGGCTGTGATGTCAGGGGGCTGCTTGATGAGGTCGCTTGTCTGCCTGTGGAGGTGCTACTGGGTTTCTAGGGACTCCTTCAGGTTACTAGGGAAGCTTCCTGTGTCTTTTTTGTTTATACTGGGAGATTAGGCTCGCCTCTTCTGATGACCTGTAGGTGCTGCTGGGTTGTCAAGAACGCCATCCTGTTGCTAGGTAGGCTTCCTGTGTTTTTTGTTAAAACATGTAGCCCAGTCCCACCACTCTAGTGGTGGGTTGTGCCCTTCCTTCACTGGGCTGGATTATTCAGGGTTCATCTCAGACTGTGGCACTGGCTGCACAACCCACTAGAGTCAGAGCTTCAGCCCTCTGGGGTTTGTGTGGGAGGGTAGGGAGCTGCCCAGCTGCACCCAGCCATCTCCCCCTTTCAGCTTCCTCTCTCTCCAGTCATGCGGTAGGGGCCCGCCCAGCTGCTCCCGCTTACAACTCCCTGTCTCTGGGAGTGGGGAGGGGGTGATAGCTCAGTTGGCTGGCTCTTATTCAACTCCGCATTTGTAATTCGTGGTGCTTGACTGGCAACGATCCCCTGTTCTGTGTATTGCTGAGGCTTTGGGGGAAGTGCTGTATCTGGACTGGAGCACCAGAGGGGGAGCCTCTGACTCACCGGTCAGATGCACTTTCTGGGTGAAGCAGCACCCCTCCACACCTCAGCCTGCCCTGAGTGGGCTTTGCTCACTGTCGGACCAGACCCATTGAAATACACCTGGTACCTGAGTTGGAGCTAGGAGATCTCTGGATTTCTGCATCTCTCTGGGTGTTGTGTGCTGGAGTTGTGTCTAATCAGCCATCTTGGATCTTCTCCCACAGTTGAACACTTTTAACAACTCACCACATTTGCCTATCTACAAATATGTATGTACATACATATAATACATGTATACATATATATGTACATACATGTAATACATATATATAGTTAATGATACTCAGATACTTTATCAATAAATAGTGTATATCTCAAAAGAACCAAGGCATTTTCTACATAGTCATAATATCGGTATTATCCACAAGAAACTTAACATTACTAATATGTATTTTACATTCGAATTTTCCCCAATAATCCCAAAATTGCTCCCTATAGCAGTTTAACATTTAATTAAACATTCAATCACTGGTCACTGTTTACTTTCAGTTATTATTATGTTTTAGCCCCCTTTAATCTAGAGAATTATCTTACTTTTTTTCCTTCAATGGCATTCAAGTTTTCAAGTATTTTGGTCAGACATGTTGTAAAAAATCCTGCAATGTATGTTTTCCTGTTGTTTCCTTATGATTTGATTCATTCAAGTTAAGTAATTACAGCTATAATATGCAGGCTATGTTTTCCCTTTTGCATCAAAAGATATTTGTAACATCAGTTTTTCTTCTTACTGGATGCTAAGTTTGAAAACTTGGTCAAGGCAGTGTCCATCAGATCCTTTCATGGTAAAGATAACTTGTTTTGTGACTAAATAAAACCTAATTTGTTACGTTTGAGGATAAAAAATAGTAAAATGTTTTGCAATTACTATCTGTATTCATTCTAAAAAGAAGATCTTTATCTCAAAGCCTTTTCTTTAAATAAACAGTCTCAGATTTAGAGAAAATTACAAAGATAGTACAGAGAGTTCTTGTATATCACACAGCTGTTACCCCTTTTTATTAGCATCTTAATTAGTATATTTTTTATAGTTCATGAACCAATATGGATTCATTGTAATGAACTAAAGTTCATGCTTTCTTACTCCAATTTCCATAGTTTACACCTAATGTTCTTCTGTTCCAGGATTCTATCTAAGATTCACATTATATTTATTCATATGTCTTTTTAGCTTCTTTTGGCTGTGACAGTTTCTCCACAACTCTTGTTTTTGATGATCTTTCAAGTTCTGAGGAGTACTATTCAGGCATTTTGTAGAATATCCTTTAATTGGAATTTCTCTGATATTTTTCTCACAGACTAGAGATATGGGCTTGGGGAATAAAGACTATAAACAAATTGCCATTCTCATCACATATATTGATGGCAAATACTATTATCATGACACATAACTCTTTTTTTTTTTTGAGATGGAGTCTCATTCTGTTGACCAAGCTGGAGTGCAGGGCATGATTTCAGCTCACTGCAACCTCTGTCTCCTAGGTTTAAGCAATTCTCCTACCTCAGCCTCCTGAGTAGCTGGGATTACGGGCACCTGCCACCAAACCCAGCTAATTTTCGCATTTTTAGTAGAGACAGGATTTCACCGTGTTGGCCAGGCTGGTCACAAACTCCTGAACTCAGATGATCTGCCCGCCTCAGCCTCCCAAAGTGCTGGGATTACAGGCAGGAGCCACTGTGCCCAGTTGACTAATAACTCTTGATGTTTACTATGACCACCTGGCTAAGGCAGTAGTTGCCAGTTTTCTCTACCATAAACTTAACTGTTTTCCCCCTTTCCAACTTGTACTCTTTGGAATGAAGTCACTATTAATAGCAAACACTTAAAGAATGGGGAGTTTATACATCAACTCTTTGAAGGCAAAATATTTATGTAAACCAGTTGAAATTCTTGTACAGAGTATTTGTTTATTTAGGTTATTTATTCAATCATATTTTGACATTAGCATTGATGCACGATATTTATCCTATAACTTGAGCTATATCCAAATACTATTTCCTTAGTTTTGTTGATCAAATCATGTAATCTTTGGCCACTGGAAGGTATTTCCATTGGTTGCTGTGTCCCTGTACATATACACATCACTGTGTATATTGGGTTGTATTTTTTTGCTTGTCTTGGGTTTTTCTTAAAAGAGGTTCTCTTTACTTTTGGCAGGTAAAAACTGAAGTTCAGTCACTTAACATAGGATGAAAAATAAGTCCAGTTACATTAGTCACAAAAGGACAACATATTTTCTTCAAAATCACTGAGTCTGATTTGTCTCCGTGTTTGGTCCTGGTCATCTGTCATGTTTTTCCCAAGAATTTTGTTTCCAATGAGATGATTGTCTTCAGGGCAAAAAAAAGTTATCAGACTCTAGTTCTAGCTGTACATATTTTATTTATGTACATGTACCCCTACTTTGTCTTGTTCCATTTTTTTTTTTACTGCATTCTTGCTCCATTTCTGATCAGCCAGGAAAGATCTGGGTGATAGATGTATTTATTGCTTTTTCAGTATCATGGTTTCTAGACCCTTTCAGCTGGCAGAGTGAAGATATATATGTATGTGCCTCTTGCTTCACATCCTCATCAGCACTTTGTATTTAAGTATTGTTGGATTTTGCCTAACATCTTTTTATATGTTTGTTTTCCATCTGTATATCTTATTTTATTAGATGCCTATTCCTACATTTTGATTCTTTTAAAAGTTGGGTTATTTATTTGTTTATTGTTGAGTCTTAGTCATTCTCTGTATATTTTGAATACAAGTTCTTCATCCGAAATGTGTATTGCAAATGTCTTCTCTAAATCTGCAGCTTGTCTTTTTGTGCTGTTAAAAGTGTCTTTCTCATAGCAGAAGTTTTCATTTTAATATAACAAACATCAATTTTTCCTTTTATAGATTATGCTTTTGGTGTTGAATCTAAAACTTATGATCATACCAAAGATTACCTAAATTTTCTCCTATCTTTCTTCTGGAAGCTTTACAGTTTTAGTTTTACATGTAGATCTACGATCCATTTTGATTTAATGTTTATGAATTATGTACAATGTACATCTAGGTTAATAGTTTTTGCATATGGATGTCCAATTGTTCCAGCATCATTTGTGGAAAGGCCATCTTTATTCAATAAATTGCCTTTGCTCCTCTGTCAGATATCAATTGACCACATTTGTGTGAGTTAATTCTGAGCTGTCCATTCTGTTCCCTTGACTCTGTGTTTATTCTTTCAGTAATACTATGTTATCTTGATTACTGCAGCTACATAGCGAATCTTGAAATCAGTAGTGTGATTTCCTTCAACTTTGTTCTTCTTCAGTGTTGTGTCAGCTATGCTCATCTTTTACCTTTCATTATAAGCTTTAGCATTAGTTTGTCAATTATGAATAATGCTGCTCTGAACATTTGCACACAACTTTGCATATGGACATGTCTTTTCATTTCTCTTGGGTATTGAGGTAGGAGTGTTACTGCTGGGTTTTATGGTAACTCTGTGATTAGCTTTTTTGAGGAACAGCTTGACTGTGTTCCAGAGTAGCTTCACCATTTTACTTTCCCAAGAGTAGTGCATACAGGTTCCAATTTTGCCACATCCTCACTAAGACTTATTTTCAGTCTTTTTATTATAGTTATTACATTTGATGTGAAGTGGTGTCCCATTGGGTTTTGATTTGCATTTCCTTGGTGACTAATAATGCTGAGCATCCTCCACGTACTATTTGAAATTTGTTTAACTTCTTTGGAAAAATAATTATTCAGATCCTTTGCCAATTTTTAAACAGGGTAATTTGAGGTTTTATTATTGACAAGAGTTCTTCATATATTCTAGATGTAACTTTCTTCTCATATGTATGATTTTCATATATCTTCTCCCATTCTAGTAGTGTCTTTTGCTTTCTTGCTGGTATCCTCTGAAGCAAAAAGAGTCCTAATTTTGATGAGATCTCACCTATTTTTGATATTCTGCCTGTGCTTTTGGTGTCATATTTAAGAAATTCTGGCGTAACACAATGTCACAATATTTATATTTATTTTTATTAGAGTTTATAGTTTTATCTATTACATTTAGGTATTTGAGCCATTTGAGCTAATTATTGTTTTCTAGTCTAATAGAAATGAAATGTTTGGATCAAAGTGTATGAAAATTATAAAGGCTTTTGGTCCATTTTGATAAAGTGCTCCTCAGAAAGATTGTGTAAATCTGGGAAAAGTCTCTGCCACATTACACAACCAACAAACTGGCTAACACCATCCTTTTAAATTTTTTGCCGCACTGATATTTCTTTTTCCTTGCTTCATGATGTGTTAAGAGCCTCTTATACATCAAAGGTGTTCATCTTTCCCTTTCTAAATGTCCTAAATATTTTTCTTATAATATTATTTGACTGTTAATTGTTTGCTTTTTTTTTAACATATGTAAGTTTTAAAGTTTTACACTGTCACTATATCAGGGCATGCTCAGGAAAACGGAGCCCTTGCTAAGTATTTAAATAGAGAAAATGCAATTCAGGAAACAATTACAAAGGGTGGAAAAAGCAAAAAGTCAAATAAGGCAACCTATGATAAGCTCCTACTGGGAGGACTGAAGTTAACAGAACTCAGTGACCATAGGAGAGGCTATTCTGCAAAAGCTGGAATTACTATTTCACTTATAAGTGGGAGTTGAACAATAAGAACACATGGACACAGGGAGGGGAACAACACACATTGGGGCCTGTTGTGGGATGGGGGGTAAGGGGAGGGAACCTAGATGGTGGGTTAATAGGTGCAGCAAACCACCAGGGCACAAATA
Organism: Cacajao melanocephalus; assembly: GCA_963573385.1. Classification (NCBI taxonomy): domain Eukaryota; kingdom Metazoa; phylum Chordata; class Mammalia; order Primates; family Pitheciidae; genus Cacajao; species Cacajao melanocephalus. The sequence goes on from CAUYLG010072105.1 coordinate 20,623, forward strand.
TACCTGCAAGTTCTGCCCAGAACTTAAAGTAAAAAAAAAAAAAAAAAAAAAAAAAAAAGACACAAAGAGTCTTAGTCAATTTGTACAGGAACTATGTATGTGTGACCCACAGAGTAGGTTCAGGGGCAAAGGGCAGAGCCAGTGTGTGTCTGTCATAGGACCTAAAAAGTGGCACAGGATTCTAACACAGATAACCAAGAAAAACTCTAAAGATCAATTAGACACCAGGAAGATTCTAGAAGGAAATGAGTAAGAGGATAGGGAGGTTGACAAAGGCAAGAAGAGAAAACAGGAAAGCCTGTGGCCTAGTTGGGTAGCTCACAAGTTTGGCTGTTGCAGAAAAGTTTCTATAAACAAAGGACCATTTTTGCAGATCTCTTCAGAAGGTATGAATATATAAAATATTTTGGTTTCCTAGTATGTACAAAAGTTATGTTTACACTATACTATAGTCTACAGATTGTACAATAACATTATATCAAATAAGCAATGTATATATCTTAGTTTAAGAATAATTTATTGCCAAAAAATGCTAACAATCATCTGAGACCAGCAAATAGTGATCTTTTGTTGGGGGAGGGTCTTGTCTTCATGTTAATGGCTTTGGCCATCAACTGATGAGGATAGTATCTGCTGAAGGTTGGAGTGGCTGTGGCGATTTCCTTAAAAAAGACAAAAATAAAGTCAGCCACATTGACTGAACCCTCCTTTCACAACAGGTTTCTCTGTACAATGTGCTGCTGTTTGAGAGCATTTTACCCATAACAGAACTTCTTTCTTTCTATATATATATATATATATGTATACACACACACACACACACACATATATATATATATAATTGCATTTTCAGTTCTGGGGTACATGTGAAGAACATGCAGGATTGTTGCATAGGTACATACATGGCAAGGTGGTTTGCTTAGAATCAAACCTCTCAAACCCTGCCACTGCTTTAACAATTTAGTTTATGTAATATACTAAATCCTTGGTTGTCATTTCAATAATGTTCACAGCATCTTTACCAGGAGCAAGTTTTATCTCAAAATAAAACAATTTCTTCACTCATTCATAAAAACAGCTCTTCCATTCAAGTTTTTATCACAATATTGCAGCAATGCAGTCACATCTTCCGGCTCCACTTCTAATTTTAGGTCTCTTGTTATTTCTGCCACATTTGCAGTTACTTAATCCACTGAAGTACGGAGCTTTTCAAAGTCATCCATGGAATCAGCTTCTTCCAAACTCCTGTTATTTTTATATTTTGACTTTCCCCCACCAATCATGAATGTTCTTAATAACATTTAGAATTGTAAATCCTTTCCAGAAATTTGTAATTTAATTTTATCAGATTCATCCAAAGAATCACTAATTATGGCAGCTATTATTACCTTATGAACTATATTTCCTAAATTTGACTAGAAAGTCAAAATTACTGCTTGATTCACAGGTTGCAGAATGGATGTTCTGTTAGCAGACATGAAAACAATATTAATCTCCTTGCACATCTCTATCAAAGATCTAGGGTGAACAGGCAGAGTGTCAATGAGCAGTAATATTTTGAAATAAATTGATTTTTTTGAGCAGTAGGTCTCAACAACGGGCTTACAATATTTAATAAACCATGCTGTAAATAGGTGTGCTGTCACCCCAGCTTTGTTGTTTTATATCTCCGTATAATCAGTAAGGCTGTTTTGCTTATCATTTGTGTGTTCACTAGAGAAACATTTTAATTTCTTTTGCATTTACAGCTTGGCTAACTGACACAAGAGGCAATCTTCTGCCTATCTCAGCTTTTGACATGCCTTCCTCAGTAAACTTAATTCTAGTTTAATCAATTCTTGATCACTTAGAGTCCATCATGGGGTTATTAGTTGGCCTAATTTCAATATTTTTTGTCTCAGAACAGAGAGGCCCAAGAAGAGAGAGATGAGAGAACAGCCAATCAGTGGCACAGACAGAACACACACAATATTTATTAATTGTTTGCTGCCTTATAAGAGTGCAGTTTGTAGCACCCCAGAACAATTGCAATAGTAGCATCAAAGATCACTGATCATAGACTCTCATAACAGAGTGAATAAGTGAAAAATTTTGAAATATAGTGAGAATTACAAAACCATGACATAGAGACAGAAAGTGAGCACACACCATTGGAAAAATGGTGCTGATAGACTTGTTTGACACCAGGTTGCCACAAATCTTCAATTTGTAAAAAACACAATATCTATAGAGTACAATAAAGTAAAATGCAATAGAATGTGATATACCTATGTATAAAATGGATGTAAGCAAGACAGACAGACAAAGAGCCATCACACGGGGCAGTATTGTGATAGCACAGAAGTGAGACAATAAAGAAATGATTCTCAAACCTTTTTGTGTTTTTTATAATATGCTTTAAATTTTAGATATTTTAGCATAACTATCTAAAACATGAAGACACAAAAGAATTAAATAAGATAGCAATAATTACAACAAAATTACTACCATAGTATAATAACATTTTATAATGTCTGTAAAAGTACCCATGATTAGTGAAACCTTTTCTTTGTTCTCCCTCATAGTGTTTCTATCTTAACAGAACTGCTCACTGATATGACTAAGCTTTCTCACATATTTATGAGACAGAGTTTCAATATGTTTTGGTACTAGTTCAATGTTATGGTACCAAACAGTGTTTGTTATGGTATTTTATAGCTCTCAATCATATGAGATGAGCATCACAGGACACAGACCTGAACAAAAACAGAAGCGACTAGAATCAGAGACCTTTATTAGGGAAGAATCCCTGGAACTTGAAGGCTACTTGATAACAAATTGGATACAGGGAGTGAGGTTAATGGCAGTGCCATAGAAAATACTGAAGGATGGAGCCTGGAGATGTTGAACATCTTCCCATTGGTCTTAGCACATACATAGGAGTCTTGAGCCTGGACTATAAAACCCTGTGATATCTGATCTGACACTTGTTCTAGCCCCACTTTACTACGACTATTCCACTAATTTACACTGACTTCTCAGTTCCCAGAGTGCACTAAGCTACTTCCCAACTCAAAGCCTCCAAATGCTATCTTCATGCTATTTAATTCAGTTGTCATGATTTATTTAATGTGTCTCTCTCCACCGCTAGATGATAAGCCTGATGAGAGAAGAGTCCATGCTTGATTTGCTCACTGCCTATCCCAAGAGAATAGCACCATGTATGGGACATAGTAGGCAGCTGATGCTTTTTGTTGAATAAAGGTACAAAAGAATAAGTGAACAAGCAGATTCTACAACCTGGAGTGCTGTTTCTCTCTCTGTTTTCCTTGTTTTCTGGTTCGCTACACCTGAGCCTCACCTTATGTAAGCATCCTCAGGGATGTCCTTTCTGACTCATCTCTTACATTCTGTGACAGACTAGTCAGGAAGAAAGTTCCTTTCATTGGAAAAAGTAATTTCCCTTTCACGCATGGTGAATTTTAGTTAATAATTAGATATTATGGGACTATCCCATGTATCCAACATCAGTTCTGTGGAGTGATTAGGGCTGCAAATGAAGATTTGAGAGCCAGCTACATCCAGCTATGAGTTAATATTTCCTGAGAGAAGAGACGGCCAAAGATGAAACAAATGCCCATGTTGAGATGGGAAGAAACAATTTTAATAATGAGAGAATGTTTAAGCTGTTCAGTATTTTAGAGAGGAAAGGATAAAAAATTCTGGAAAGATACTTGACTTGATGAACAGTTCCAGTTTTTGCAAACTGATGGAAACAAAAGTTGGGTTGCAGATTGCTAATAAGAGTAGCATATATATACTGTTTTTTTTTAAAAAGCAGTTTAATGTTAAAAATTGAGAGAAATGAGACAGGAATCAAAGAATTGACCCTGCAGTTGATTAAAGTTTTCCAAAATATGGAAGAACTGTGCAGTTTCAGGGGAAAAAGTATCTGCTACAGAGGTGAAGGCTGAAGTCAGCTGAATATTTTCACCACTGATTTTTTCTAGGATGTACTAGCTCCTTGATTTTTACCACACTACACGATCTCTCCTCTTCTCCCACTTGTTCTCTTTCTTCTCTTTCTTTTATCCTCCCTGTCCACCCCTTTCCAAGGCAAGTAAGTGCTGTCCAACTGGCAGCACTAGCCATGTGGCTGAGTGCCTAAAATGTGTATAGTCTGAATTACAATGTGCTCTAAGTGTAATAAACCCACCAGATTTCAAAGGCTAGGTGAGAAAAAAGTAAAGTAAAATATCCTATTAATTTTTTTATTATTACATATTAAAATGATAATATTTTGGATATATTAAGTTAAATAAGATATATTATTAAAATTAATTTTATATTTGTATTATTTTTAATTAGGTTACTAGAATATGTTAAATTACATATGTAGCTCACATTATAGTACTATTGGACAGCATTGCTCTAGACTTTCTTATCTATACATTCTCCCTAGACTTCAGATATCACCTCTAAATAACTGATGCATAAATATATATCTTCACATGAAATACATTCAGACATTATTGCTAAGCCTCAAACTCTATATTTAATTGCTAACTAAATATCTTTTGGAAGTCTCAGAAACAGGCATGGTGGCTTACATCTGTAATCCCATTGCTTTGGGAGGCTGAGGTGGGAGGATCGCTTGAGGCCTGGCGTTCCAGAGCAGCCTGGGCAACATAGTGAGATCCAGTTTCTAAAACAAAATATTTTTTTAATTAACTGGGCCTGATGGTGTGCACTTAGCTACTCGGGAGGCTGAGATGGGAGAATCGCTTGAGGCCAGGAGTTCCAGAGCAGCCTGGGGAACATAGTGAGATCCAGTTTCTAAAAATATATTTTTTTAATTAGCTGGGCAAGATGGTGTGCACCTAGCTACTTAGGAGGCTGAGGTGAGAGGATTGCTTAAGCCCAGGAGTTGAAGGTGAAAGTGACCTATTATTATACCACTGCAGTCCAGCCTGAGGAACAGCCTGAGGAACTGTCTCTGAAAAAAAAAAATGCACCTTATACTCAGCATGTGTGAAATCGGACTTATTTCCTGCTGTCCTCTTTCCTCAAACCTAATCCTGTTCCATGGTCCAGTCTAAGTGAATGTCATCACCATCCTGTTGCATAAGCCAGAATTTTAAACCCTTCTTTTAAACCCTACATCCAATCCAGCACACAGCTGTGCTCATTCTACTGAAATATTTCTCCAATTTGTTTATTCCATGCTTATCTCCACCAACTAGTACATGCTACTATAATCTCTTTCCTAGGCAATTTCAAGTCTTCTGTATTAGTTTATTCTCATGCTGCTATAGAGAACTGCCCTGGGTGATTTATAAAGGAAAGAAGCTTAATTGACTCACAGCTTGGCATGGCTGAAGAGGCCTCATGAAACTCACAATCATGGCAGAAGGGGAAGCAAACATGTCCTCCTTCACATGGCAGAAGGAGAGAGGAGTGCTGAGTGAATGGGGAAAAACCCCTTATGAAAGCATCAGATCTAGAGAGAATCCACTCACTGTCATAGAACAGCATGGTGGAACTGTCTCCATGATATGATCACCTCTCACAAGGTCCCTTCCCCAACCTGTGGGGATTACAATTTGAATTACAATTCAAGATGAGATTTGGGTGACATAGAGCCAGACCATATCATCTGTCCACAACCAATTTTGCCAACTTTCTGCATTATTCTGCATTATTCAGCCAGAATTAGTTTTCATTGTTTTTTGTTTGTTTTGAGATGGAGTCTCACTCTATCACTCAAGCTAGAGTGCAGTGGCACTTGGCTCACTGCAATCTCCACCTCCCAGGCCTAAGCGATTCTCTCACCTCAGCCTCCCAAGTAACTGGGATTACAGGCATTCACCACCATGCCTGCCTAACTTTTTTTTAAATTTTAGTAGAGAGGGGGTTTAACCATGTTGCCCAGGGTGGTTTTGAACTCCTGAGATCAGGAAATCAGCCCTTCTCAGCCTCCCAGAGTGCTGGGATTACAGGCTGAGCCACCAGGCCAGGCCCAGAATTGTTACAAGATAAGAATCTAAATATGTCAACCTTTATCAAAACCTTCCATGGATTCTCATTGCTCTTAGAATAAAGACCCAAATAATTAATATTGTTTACAATACTGAATATTATCTCTTCCCTGTTCACCTCTCTTGCACAATTTTCCCCAACTTTCTTTGCCTAACTGACTCTCTTTCAGTCCCTTGAACTTGCCATGTTCCTTCCAGAAATAAGGCCTTTATTATATATGTTCTCTTCACAACTCACTCACTCTACCCTTCCCTGGTAACTTCTCTTCAGCCTCCAGATTTCAGCTCCGTTATGGAAATCTTGCTGTTATGTACTCCCTGCCATCCCACTGTGACTCACTGTAAGTAATAATGGTAATGGTGAGAACATTTAGCATTTATCAAGCACTTAGTATGTAATAGGCTCTTTTCTAGGGCTTTACACATACTAATGTAAATTTCTAAATCATTTTTAGTCTCCATTTTAGGAACATAATTCATTATAACATACATTATTCTATGAGAAAATTAAAGCTCAGAGAGGTTAAGTAATTTTCCCAAGAGTGGCTAGAAAGGGATAGAGCTAAGATTCAAAATTAGGCATCCTGATTCCAGAGTTCATGGGATTAACTGCTACATTACACAATCTTTTCAGACTAGGCTACACCTCTTTATTACAAGTTTTAGATCTCCAGGGACCTTCATAACAGAGAAATTGTAGTTTCATAGCATTTCGGTGATTGGTTAATGTCTTTCTCTTATACTTTTATGCAAATTCTTTAAAGGGAGGTGCAGGTACCATATCTACTTTTATTTATTGCTTAATCGTGGTGCCTAGAATTGTGGCTGACATAAAGTAGACATATAATATATTTGAGGAAAATGATTCAAAAGAAAAGTGTGTATATATGAAAGAAGAAAGAAATAAGGGGAAGAAGGAAATAAAGTGAAAGCAAGTGGGTTCCATATGTCTAGTTATGAATTTCTCTACTGAGCACAGCTTGGTCTACCACATTCTACCTTGGTTCCTACATCTACCTAAGGAAATCTGACTTTTACTCTACCTGCAATAAAACCAGACATCCTTTCTGGTGTATACATAATGACTTTAGAACTTCTCCTGAGCAATTTCTTGATTATTAATAGCTGATTCATTTAATATTTATTTCAGGAAGAAAATATCAAAATTTTATCACCATTGAGTAATTTGTCTATGACATAATTACAAATATCAAGTTCTCTAATACACCCTACAGCCAGCAAGACTGGAGAGTACTTTTCATTCCTCTAAAACTTCGTGTGCTTTTATGTTCTGGTATTTTGCTTGTCATTCCATTTCCAACCCTTCTTTGCTGAGAAAATTTCTACATATCTTTCAAGGTCAAGATTAAATGTCATCTTCCAGTCTTACACAAATGCTGGGATTAATTGTAGGATGTTTTGATATGATTGTACTGTTAAAGATGTGGCTAGGACCTTGTGATTAAGGTTGGACTTTTCCCTGAAGAGTTGGCCGTTCCTAGTGTCAATGACATAGGGGAAGAGCTAAGCCCTAAACCATCCATTTGGGCAGCCTATATATTTTAATTTGGGAATAAAAGTTGTTCACATTCAAGATTTATTGATAGATGAGAATTTACTTCTGTCATTTTGTTCACTGTTTTCTGAGTATTTTATGTATTATTTGTTCCTTTTTTATTATTCATCTCTATAAAATGTTGTTTATTTGTAGTGAAAACCCTGCAAAGAGGCCCTTAGAAGGTGCTGGCGGGTATCTCCAGTGGTGCTTTGGGTGGATCAATTCCAAGGCCTACAGACAACATATGTAGGTGGCAGCAGCAGTAGCAAGCTGGGCAGGTCTGTCAGGAACCCAGATGGAACATGATGGCATTCATGGTAGTGGGTGAAGTAGGCCTGTCCTCAGGCACCTAGATGATATGCAGACAGGCCCATCACCAGGCCCCCTAAAGGTGCATGGGGTGCAAGGCAGCTCTGCTGCTGGGCGTGGAGTTTTCTACAGCTGCTTGGTCTTCAGGGTGTGAGGGATCTATCATGAGTGCACTGTCTGAAACAACACTATCACATGGACTCCAAGTAGCTCCTGATACTAGTCTTAGAGCCCATGAGGGCTGAGGAGTTCTGCCATCAATGATAGACTGAATAAACAAAATACGGTACATGTATGCTGTGAAATACTATATGGCCATAAAAAGGAATGAGATCTTGTCCTTTGCAGGAACATGGATGGAGATGGAGGCCATTATCCTTAGAAAGCTAATGCAGGAACAAACAGAACACCAAATGCCACATACCATCACTTAAAAGAGGGAGCTGAACGATGAGGACACATGGACACATGAGGGAAACGATACACACCGAGGCCTGTCAGAGGGTGGGGCACGGGAGGAGGGAGAGGATCAGGAGGAATAGCTAGTGTAAGCTGGGCTTAATACCTGGGTGATGGGGATAATCTGTGCAGCAAACCACAGTGACACATGTTTACCTGTGTAACAAACATGCACATCCTGCATATGTACCCCCAAACTAAAATAAAAGTTGAACATTAAAAATAAAAGAAGCATAAACTGCTAATTGTTTCAAATGAATGAGCATTCCTATCTTCTTCCAGTTAATCAGGAAAAGCTTGGTGGGATCGGTAACATTTCAGACACATCCTGAAAAAAGATATCATTTCAGGAGTCTACAGTGGGAATGTGGACTGCCAGAGATCTCTCATTTATCTTTTCTCCACAATGGGGAATTTCTTGTGGCTCCAAGTGGAGCTCAGCTGGGCTGACTCCTTTGATTCCCTCTACTTTCTTCTATTATTGAGGAGGATTTACGCTGATTTCACATCTTTGCTATTGTAAACAGTGCTGCGATGAACATACGTGTGCATGTTTATGATAGAACAATTTATATCACTTTGGGTATATATCCAGTATTGGGACTACTGGGTCAAATGGTATTTCTGCCTATGAGTCTTTGAGTAATTTCACACTGTCTTCGACAGTGTTTGAACTAATTTACACTCCCACCAACAGTGTCAAAGCATTTCTTTTTCTCCACAACCTTGCCAGCATGTGTTGTTTCTTGGTTTTTTAATAACAGCCATTCTGAATGGTGTGAGATGGTATCTCATTGAGGTTTTGATTTGCATTTCTCTAATGATAATGATAAGTGATGTTGAGTTTTTTCCTATGATTTTTGGCCACATGTGTCTTCTTTTGAGAAGTGTCCATTTATGTCCTTTGACCACGTTTTAATGTATTTTTAAAGTAAATTTGTTTAAGTTCCTTATAGATGCTGGATATTAGAACTTTGTCAAATGCATAGATTGCAAAAATTTCCCCCCATTTTGTAGGCTGTCCGTTTACTCTGTTGAAAGTTTGTTTTGCTGTGCAGAAGCTCGTTAATTAGATCCCATTTGTCCACTTTTGCTTCAGTTGCAATTACTTTCAGTGTCTTTATCATGAAAACTTTGCCCATTTGTATATCCTGAATGGTATTGCCTAGGTTGTCTTCTAGAAATTTTTATAGTTTTGGGTTTTATATTTAAGTTTTTAATACATACTAAGTTAATTTTTGTATGTGGGGTAAGGACCATTTACTGAATAAGGAATCCTTTCCCTGTTGCTTGTTTTTGTCAGGTTTGTCAAAGTATAATTCAGGCATTCTCTATTCTGTACCATTGGTCTATGTTTCTGGTAGTGTGTTGCCTTCAGCTTTTTTTTTTTTTTAATTAGTATTGCCTCTGCTAGTCAGGCTCTTCTGTAGTTCTTATGAAGCTTAAAATGTTTTCTTCTTGTTCTGTGAATAATCAGATGATAGGAATAACATTGAATCCATAAATTGCTTTGGACTGTATGACTGTTTTTATGGTTTTGATTCTTTCTATCCATGAGCATAGAATGTCTTTCCATTTGTTTATGTCATCTCTTATTTCTTTCCTTTTATTTTTTGAGACAGATTTTTAAAAATTTCTTTTCCTTTTTCTTTAATTGCATTTTAGGTTTGGGGGTACATGTGAAGAACATGTAAGATTGTTGCATAGATACACACATGGCAGTGTGGTTTGCTGCCTTCCTCCCCATCACCTATATCTGGCACTTCTACCCATGTTATCCCTCCCTAACTCCCCACCCCCTGCTGTCCCTCCCCTATTTCCCCTCAACAGACCCCAGCGTGTGATGCTCCCCTCCGTGTGCCCATGTGTTCTCAATGTTCAACACCCACCTATGGGTGAGAACGTGTGGTGTTTGATTTTCTGTTCTTGCATCAGTTTGCTGAGAATGATGGTTTCCAGGTTCATACATGTGCCTACAAAGGACACTAACTCTTCGTTTTTAATGGCTGCAAAGTATTCCATGGTGTATATGTGCCACATTTTCCCTGTCCAGTCTATCATCGATGGGCATTTGGGTTGGTTCCAGGTCTTTGCTATTGTAAACAGTGCTGCAATGAACATTTGTGTGCATGAGTCCTTATAGTAGAATGATT
>CAUYLG010072106.1:0-60801 GCA_963573385.1 Cacajao melanocephalus
CCTTCCCCACAGAGCTGGACCTTCCCAGTTCGGCTGTGCTTGCTGTGAAACTCTCAGTCCTCAGCGTTTCCAATTGCTGTTCTCCTTGTGGGGATGGGACCAGCCGAGCCTGACTCAAAGGGCACCCCGTCCCGTATACTCCGCACTGAGAAGCGCCGTGCCAGGGCTCTGGCAAAACAGCCGCACCGGCCAAAAAAGTCGCAGTGGCAACCCGTGTGGCTCCTCCGCTGTGAATCTCCTGGTCTGTGGGCAACAAAAATTCATCTGAAAGTGCGGCGTCCACTCGCTCTCTGTGCTTTCACTGGGAGCTACAATCCTGAGCTGTTGTTAATCGGCCATCTTGGATCTCTCTCCCCACAGTGCATTTTCTAACCCCATCTCCTCCATTCATGGGAAGGGATTTCACAGGTCCAGGCCTTAAGAAGGGGAAGCATGACTGGAGTTTAAAAAAAAAAAACAATTATAGTGAAATTCAGATTTTAAAACTGGTCCTTAGCTTCAGCTATCACAAGTAAACACCTGTGCCTATGTCAGTCTGTATTTTTATACTGTAAGTATATTATTCTGATGGAAATTTTTTTGAATTGGGAAGAAAAGTTAATTTGTAGGAAGCTGGGAAGCCAAGAATTCTATAACCAACCATGGCTAAAGCAGCATGCAAGTGGGACCTTTGCCTGCCATCCTGCTTGACATTTTTCAAGACTCTGTGGCCCTTGGAGTTCCTATGGGGGACTCTGCTGTCCCCAACCTGGTTTCTGCTGCTGCTGCATTTCCTGGTGTTCAATGGCTTGTCGCTGCTTCACTCCAGTCTCTGCCTCCATCATCATGTGGAGTTCTCCTTTGGTGTCTGTCTTCACATGGCCGTCTTCCCTCTATGTTTCTCACCTCTTCCTATTATAAGGACACAAGTTGATATGTTTTGGATGTTGTTTCCTCCAAATCTCATGTTGAAATATGATTCCTAGTATTGGAAGTGTAGCCTGGTGAGAGGTGATTGGATCATGGGGGTGGATCCCTCATGAATGGCTTAGTGCCATCCCCTTGGTGATAAGTGAGTTCTTGCTCCAAGTTCACATGAATCTGGTTGTTTAAAATCATGTGGCATTTCCCTCCATGTCTGGAACCCACTCTTGCCATGTGACATGCCTGCTCCCCTTTGCCTTCCCCGATGATTATAAGCTTCCTGAAGCCCTTGCCAGAAGGAGATGATGGAGCCATGCTGGTACAGGCTGCAGAACCATGAGCCAGTTACTTTTCTTTTAAATTACCCCGTCTCTGGTATTCTGTTATAGCAACACAATGATTGGATTAAGGGCCCACCCTACTATAATATGACCTTGTCTTAATTACATCTGCAGTTACCCAATTTCCAAATAAGCCCACATTCACAGGTGCCAGAACTTCAACAGAAGAATCTGGGGGGTACCCAATTCAATCCACCACACATGCTCTTCCTGCCTTGGCTTTGGAAGAAGCAAACTCTCTTCTGTCTTCCCTCTAGCTCTTGCTCCCAGGTTTAAAGGGCTGTCTTCAAATCTCCCCAAACCCCAGTTGGCCAGCATCCTTTGGCCTGCCCACAGCCCTTTCCTGAGCTAGCCTCTCCTCTAGCCCAGTAGACCGCACCGTGCTTATACCAGTTGAGCCAAACAGAGCCTTCTCTGTATCTGTCAGGGTTCCTCTAGCTCTCTTTTCTTCTAGCTCTGGAGGCCTCAAGGCTTTTCTGAACTCTAACTCCATTGTGCATAATACATGTCTTAGCAGATAATGAAATCATTGCTCTTCCACCTGGATCTTGGGAGGCAGTATGCTCTCTTTCTCCTGTGCTTACTTAAAACCCATGGCATGACTCAGTGAGAGACGGCAGCTTTGGAGTCAGCAGCACTAAGGTCCAGTCCCAGCTCACTATTTGTTTGCTAGATGACCTTGGGCAAATAACTTCACCTTTCTCAGCCTCAGTTCTCTTATCTGTGCAAATGAGGCAGCAGGAACACCTGCTCTGCAAAATTGTTGTTAGGGTTAAGTGAAATAGTGTGCATGTGTTGCCTCCCAGCAGGTTCTTGTGAAATGTCATTACTGCTCACATGTCATCTCGCTGGCCTGTAATGTAGCTAGTAATAGTCACTGTTTCTTTTTATTTTGCATTTACTTTTGTGCCAGGCACTTTGTGCTTGCTGATTTATGGATATTATTTCTAATTATTATAAATTTCCTGCAATAGGTATTACGATTTTCATTTTACAGATCATGGAAACCCAAGCTCAGAAAGAACATGAAAATAAAATGAACGAAAATGAAAATAAGATGAGAAAGTAAAATGCCCAAGGTCATGGCCACTAAGTGTTTGAGCCAGGATTTGAACCCAGGAAAGTGCACCTTTGCACTATTGCACCTTTGCACTAGAGGCAGTGTGAAGCTGCCTCTCTAAGGTCTCTCATTAATCCACTGATTTTTTTATGTCTTCTTAGCCTGTCCTTTCTCACTTTTGCACGCTCACACTTTCTCCTATTCTGTTCTCCCAGCTGACTTCCCTTTCTCCCTCTCTTTTCACTGTCCATGTCTTCTAAGCCAGTCTTTCTTAAACTTGTTCAGATGTCAGAAAAGCATGATGCATTTTGCAGAAGAGCATGCAGGTTTTTTTTTTTTTTTTCAGAACACTAAGAAATACTGATAAAATTAATTCTATCATGTAAACCTTAGAATTACCTTTGCTAGTGGAAAATGTGGCTGTTTATTTTCTACGTATAATATAGAACTTATTATAGAACTAGATATAATATAGAACCCGTAAGTGCATACACACACACATTCAAGCACAGCTAGGAACAAAGCATGACCAATTGCTTCCTACTATTATTAATTCACTACTCAATTATGTATTTCTTCATCTATTAGGACTTGCTAATAGAAAAGAATAAGAAAGCACTAAGGATTTTCCTAAAAATTTATGGGAGGAAAACTTGAGGCTTAGAATATTGGGTACATGAATGTATGTGTGTCTGTGAGGCACTTTGGTCCAGTTTGTGAGTACACTAGCAACATTTAACTTCAGTGTCATCTCTGATGCTGGAAGGGCTTGCTGATTGCAGAAAGGGTCAGAAATGATCTGCTGTAAATGCTCCCTTACCTGTGGGCTTCCTGGTTTTCATGGTGGCACACACACTCCATTTGAATCTTGTGCCCCTGATTTCCTTTCCTTACAAAAAATTCAGATGCCCTGATTACCTTTAGGCGTCCTGACTGTTGGGGGATCATGTATTGGAAAAGGTTCACAGACATCAGAACAGTGATGCCACGGATGTCTTGCGATTTATTTTTACCTTGTGGTGGTGAAGACTGTCTTCAGTGTAGCCACTGGGGCTCCCATCAATGCAAAGAAAGCAAGCAGCCTCATCAAAACACAGAAACACATGTCAGCTTTTGATTTCAGCACCAGCAGTTCCCTGCTGCTGTCAGAGGAAATCACGGGTTCACACCTGTTCCCTCACCTGTGTGCTCCTCCGTGGCTTCCTTGTGGCTTCAAAACCAGGCACACTTCTGATTTCTTATGTGAAGCCATATTTTTTTTTCTCTGAAGTTACACAGTTGTCATCACATGCATTTTGTATTCCTTCAGGGACATCCTAATGTGACTCAGAGATGGAAAGCAAATGAGGGCCCCTCCCTCAGCACTGCTGGGTAATATTGATCTTAAATTTGATCTGTCAGCACATCTCTGAGCAGGTAAACACCGTGCTCCATCCGGCTTGGAAACAAGCAAAGCCCCAGCCTCATCACCACTGGCTTCCTTCAGTGGACACATGTGTTGGCCTTCTGTGTTGTTACAACAGAACAAAAGTGGAAAATGTAATGTGCTGTATAATGTTTATTGATTTTCCCTGAGCTAAAAGCAAGGTTTCAGACATAGCCTTGGGGACAGCCAGGACTTCAGCATGGAGGATTCCATGCAATTTCCTGGAATCGTTACCCAAACTTAGATTGGACTGGGGACAGCTGGTACCATGGCAATTTTGGTGATTAGAATTCAGCAGGACTCCTGAAGGCAGAGGTTGGGTGGTCCTGTACATATAGGAACAGAGTCCCTGTCCTTCTGTCCCTCTCAGAGCCACAAAGACAACACGCTGGGCTGTCTTGAGATGAGCCCTTGCACTCAGCATACAGGATCGCTGGTTTTCCCACCACTTTCCCGTGCTCTTCAAGGCCAACTTCAGACTTGAGACTGTGGTATTAAGAGTCAACTTTACCACTGAGCTCACCTACAGAGTTTCCTTACGATCCAGGACAGCACTTCGCAAACTGCACTGTGCATGTGAATCACCTGGGAATCTTGCTGAAATCAAGTTTCTGATTCAGTAGGTGTTGCTGGAGAGTACCAATTTCTAATAAGCCCTTAGCTGATCCCAAAATGGACAGTCCATGGACTGCAATTCATATAGCAAGAGCCCGGTGAAAGGTGAAGACCCAGACTAGCTACCATGACAATTTAATTTGCATCCTGGCTCCACTCAATGTTGTAAAGCATCCATCCTCAGCATGTAGGGGATGGAGGGCGTCCCCCTGACCATTGCAACTGTGGAGGCAGTGCTTCTCAACTTTGTCTACTCATTAGAATCACCCCGGGGCTTTAAGATCTATTGAAGCCCAGGACCCACTCCAGACCAATTAGTCAGAGCTCCCCAGGTGATTCTGTGCAGCCAGGGTTGAGGAACCAGTGGCTTAAGTCATTATTACACTCTTCAAATGCAGCACTAACATGGCAGAAAGAGATGAGTGTGGTGTGGTGGTAATAATAGCAACAAACATCTGGAGTGTGCATGTTTTGCCGTTTCACAAAGTGGATTCATATCTGTTATTTCTTCCTTATACCAACTGTATATGGTAGACTGCTGCTGTAAGAAGGTTCCCCAAAAGGGATGATGCCTCAAACAAAATAGAAGTTTATTTTCATGTAGTGACATTGAGTGAATGTTGATCTGCCAGTGCCTCCTCCACCCAGTCATTCAGGAGCCAGTGGAAGCTCTGCTGGCTTCTGAGGTCTCCTAGGAGGGATCATCTTCATTCTAGGTAGCCAGAAGCATGGAAGGGCTTCATGGATCAGGCTTGAAAGTAGTTGTTATCACTTCTGCTCATATTCCATTGGCAAGAACCTAGAGAAAAAAGGGACAGCAGGCAACGTGGACCAGCTAGGTGCCCGAGAGGAAGAGGGGAACATGGATTATGGTGAGCAGCCAGAAGCCTCTCCCGCCAGCCATGTGGAGTAGATTCAGGTGTACAGACTAAAGGGGCAGGTCTTTCCTACATGAAGAACACCCAGGGGGATGTATGGACCTTTGGAAGAAGTAAGAATGAAAATACCCAGTCAAAGCACCTGGGCTCAGTGACTCAGAAGGATTTAGTAGGTAAAAATATTCTGCATTCTTCTACCTCTCCCACCCCCTCAACCCCTGCCCTGAAATTATTTATGTGGATAGTTACAAGGCACACAGACTGGTTTTAAACCTCATTTTATTCTTTTGCATGTAGTGAAACATA
Source organism: Cacajao melanocephalus (assembly GCA_963573385.1). Lineage (NCBI taxonomy): Eukaryota > Metazoa > Chordata > Mammalia > Primates > Pitheciidae > Cacajao > Cacajao melanocephalus. The sequence continues at coordinate 5,530 of CAUYLG010072106.1, forward strand.
TAAATGGGTTAAGGACTGTAATAAGTGATACATAGTTCTCAAGTCAGCTTCCCTCCTGCCTCTGAGCAGTGGCCTTGCCTCACACTTCATTCGGAAAAGGGGGGCCTTCAGAGGGCAGCTTACTCATACCTCCACCGCCCTGGCCACTGATCTGCTGGTGCCTGTGTCCAGCGCTCATGCTTCCCTCCAGCCCCTCCTTCCACTCGTGGAAGACCACATCTTTCTCCTCCTGAATGACTGCCCTCCTGCCTGGATTACCAACCTTGTTCCTGTGTTGAACCACTCCTGCCAACCTGTTAACAAGATCAAGAGCGCTGGGATGGGGGTGGGGCTCTCCCTGGGCCCTCCAGCCATCCACTTTACTGCTTCCCTGCAGCAAACTTCTCTAAAGAGTCACCTAAGTTTTCCAACCCCTTTTTCTTCCCAACTCACTGCAGAATGGCTTCCCCTCTGCCACTCTATGGAAGCTACTTTTCTTAGGGTCACCACTGACTCCATATGGCTAAATCCAATGGCCATTCTTCTGTTTCCATCCTTCTCTGCTTGTGAGGAACTGCTCTCTCTTCCTTGGGACAGTCTCCTGTGTGGGCTTCTGTGAAGCACCCCAGGCTACTCTGCCAGTCTCTCTCATCCCTGTAAGATGTCTCAGCATTTGGACTGGGTCCCGTTCCCTTTTCTCTCTGCCCTTTCCCCTTATGTGAGTGCATGCAGTCCCATGCCTGTCAAGATTATTTCTATGCTCATGATTCCTGAGTTCTGCATTTATCCCAGGCTCTTTCTCCAGCTGCCTAACTGACCTGGATGACTTTCCCACTGAAAGCTCACACCTGACCAGCGCAAAACCAAGCTCTGTCCCACTCCCTTCCATGAAACAAACAAACAAACACAACAAAAACCTAACATAGTAATTGGTACCACAATCAAGCCTGGTCAGAAATCCGGGAGTTATCATTGATCCATCTTCTCCTAGCCCCCAAATCACCAAGTCCTATTTTAGAAACAGAGGAAGAACATTCAAGTCACTCTCCTTCCCACCACATTGACTGCACCATCCTGGTCCGGGCTGCCATCATCTCTTCAAGCATGGCGGCCACTTCCTGGCAGTCCTGCCATGTTTATCCATGCTGTACAACAGCCTGTTCTCCACCCAGCTGGCATTTAAAAAATATGTCAGTCCCTGCTCTTCGAAGTGTCGCTTCACACTATGATAAAATCCCGACTGCTTGCTGCAGCGCCATGGAGCTGCACACACACTGTCCCACCTGCCTCCCCTCCCTCATGCTGTGCAGCCCTCTGTCTCCTGCACACTCAGCCCCCATCCAGGCCTCTCAGTGTCTGCAGCCCACTTTCACACGCACCATGCCCCCTGCTAGGCATGTCCTCCTCCAGCACTTCCTGGACCGGGTTCTTCCTAGGCTTTCTGCATCGTGCATTCCTATATGCATGTATGATCGGATTAGGGCCTCTCATCTCTCTGTAGTGAAGGGACCAGTGGTTTGGTTGTTGTTTTCCAATATGTTGCAGACCCATAATACCCAATAAAAAACAGATTCTAGATAAAATAAAAAGACAAAGACATAATACAGGTCCCATTTTTAACTATCAGATTAACTATAGTCTAACTCTCCTTAACTATCAGATTCAACTGTAGTCAAATTGTATTATTTAAATGCAATTTAGATATTGAAAATGTCTATCAAAATAGAAATTGAAACCACATGGATGTTGTGACAAGGTCAAATCAGTTTCTCTATTTATTTGTCATGGATTTGTAGCAAACAGTTGGTACACACCAGTAGGGTGCACCAGTGGTCTATGGACCCCACTGTGAATAGGGCTGCTCTAGATTTCAGTTTAAAAGTCATCTATTTAGGGGCCTTTCCTGGACGGCTCATCTAAAGCAGATTCTTGCACACACTCCCAATGCTGTCAGTCTGTCTTCTTTACCTCCTGCTGGTCTACAGCGTGGCACAGAGAATTTGTGATTAGATGTAACATGAGCAGTTTCTTATCTTGAAATCAGTCTGTTGCTTAGCTGATGAGTAATTGCTTCTGTTTCTCTGACCACCCGTACTCCCTGTTGAAGGTACTTTGGGCACCTGCCTATGACTGTGAAGACAGAGCCGCTCCATACCACTCGCTATCAGGAAACACACCCGAGCCTACACCGAGACTCAAGGAGATTTTAGCCACCAGTTCTCAGTGGTAGAATCCAATCTGTAGCATCAGGGTGAGGTTGGAGACTCAGCAGGGTCCCTGCATTATCTACATTGAGGGACCAAGACCATGAGACGTCCCCACATCATCTGCCTTCTCTTGGTAGAGACTGTTCCATCCACAGACTCTCCTTCTTCCTGTTTATTTTCTCTTTTCCCTTGCTCCCCAGCTGCACTGGCCCCTTGAAGTTTCACCTCTCACCTTCCCTAGGCCCGGTCCCTTTTCCTGGCCTCCTCTTGTGTCTGGAGGATCCTCAGTTTCTCCTGCATGGGGTGCATGTGGCAGTTGTTCACTCTGGCCCATCTCCATTGCAGAGGAAGCAAGGTGGGCTGGCCTTTAGTTTTTTAAACCTTCTGACTCTTAGTTATCTAATTCCCTGCTAGTACCAGCATACATTTTAGATCTTCCTGTGTATAAAAAAAATCTGCCTCCTTTTGGTCCAGGTGCCTTCCAAGCCCCGGTGGGAGATGTGGTACCTGAGAGCTCCATCCCAACTCCTGTATGTGTGAGATTGTGCTGTTAATGTTTTTCTCAACAGATAGAGGAGAAGGCCTACCAGCCACATAAATATCCACGTGTTTACTTATTTATCATCTGGGGATGGGACCAAGGTAGTATCAGTGGTTGTCCAAAAAATATTTGTTAAATAAGTAAATTTTAAAATGAGCGAAAGAACACAATAACTATACTTAAATAAGAGAATAAAGAGGCTCTTATTTCAGAAAACCCAAAATGCAGATTGTCCAAGTATAATAGTCTCCCTTCCCTATGCTGGAGGAGGTGCCATAGTGCTGATAACACAAAGCAAGAAGAGACCATGGAGGAATCCTTCCTTCCTTCCTTCCTTCCTTCCTTCCTTCCTTCCTTCCTTCCTTCCTTCCCTCCCTCCCTCCCCTTCCTCTTCCTCTCCCTCCCCCTCCTCTTCCTCTCCCTCCCTCCCCCTCCTCTTCCTCCTCCTCCCTCCCTCCCTTCTTTCTTTCTTTCATTCTTTTTCTTTTCTTTTCTTTTCTTTCTTTTCTTTTCTTTTTTCTTTTCTTTTCTTTTTTCTTTTCTTTTTTCTTTCTTTCTTTCTTTCTTCTTTCTTTCTTTCTTTCTTTCTTTCTTTCTTTCTTTGTACATCAGGCTTTCTTTCTGGCTTCATTTTGCTTTGGGCAATAGGATTAGTTGCCCTTCTTTGAGCTCAGATGGGGGCCTGGATGTACCTAAAGACAGGAGGGAAGTGCTTTGAGATTTAGTTGCCTGTAAGCAAATGAAAATGCTCCAGCCACATGCTGGTAATGCAGACAGCATGGGCTTCTGCTGCTGACACCCCCAAAACACAAGGTGACCTTTGCTGCCTGGCCCTGGGGGCCCTCTGAGCCACCCAACTTCAATGTTGTGAACAGCACTTACCAAAAGGGGCTTGGAGTCACCTGCAGAAAAAAGTCAGAGCTGGAGAGATAGAAGGATGATGTCAGTGGGAGAAGGTGACTCTGAGTGCCCTGCCAGTGCACAGGGAGGCTGGGTGACTGTGTGCCCAGGAAGCCCCATCTCTCCAAAGGATGGATGGTGTGGTTCACCTCCCAGAAGAAACCAGCCAGGGTCATCCAGGGCAAGGTGGGCAGCTCAGCCCTGCTTCCTTAAACCTGTGGGACTTATGTGCATCGCAGGCCTCCCTGGACCAAGGCAGCTTCTGTCTCTCTGGAAGGTGCTGTGGCATCTCCATGTGGGAATGGCCACAGAGCTGACCAGTGTGCTCCAGGGAGGAGCCTGTTGCAGGGCCCCCTGTGGCCACCGTCACCAAGCTGCCCATCATGGGAAGCATCTGGCAGGGGGACACACTTCCATCTCACCCGCTTAATTGGACCATGCCATGGGACAAGGAGAAGATCTGCCTTTGGTTGCATCCCTGATAAGACAGAGAAGCAGTAGGGTCAGACACTTTTGCTTAGGCTAAAAGTGGGACGTGAGGAATCTGGGGACTGAGACAACTGACAGATGCTTTCTTCTCCCCACACTCCCCAGCAGCTTCATCCTGTGGCAGGGTCAGGATCATGGATCCCCATCCCTGAAAACAAACCAATATTGGTACCTGATGTGAGCCTCCATTAGCAAGCCACCGGCTCAGGCCCTTAGCTCATGCAGCCCTCACAACAGCTCTAGTGAGTGGGTATTATTTTCTCCATCAGACAGATGAGGAAACTGAATGAGAGGGCTTAACTAACATGACCGTGGTTATTCAACCAGTGAGTGGCAGAGCTGGCCTTCAAACCCTGACTCATTTGCCCCCTAGTCACTGCCAGGCATCCTGCCAGGTGGACAGGGAGGGGCCTGGGCCAGGGATGAAAGTGAGGGGCAGGTAGAAATTCCAAGGGGTAATTCAGGGACATTGGGAGCATGGCAAGGGTGGGGCAGTGGAGGATTTGGGGTTGTTCCAATGGCTTGGAGATGCTGCTCATATTTCCTGGGCAGGCAGAAGTGTTGTTAAACCCCCACAGCATTCCAGACACTGACAGTCCCACTCAAGAAACGACTGCCTGGCCTGAATGCTACCACACCACCAGAGGGGCTCTGCAGCCTAAAACCCTTATGCTTACTTTTTCTGGGTTCATTGAGATGCTGCATAATGTTAAGAAAGAAGCCTAATTTTGGCTGGTTGCAGTGGCTCATGACTGTAATCCCAGCAATTTGGGAGGCCAGGGTGGGTGGATCTCTTGAGCCCAGGAGTTCAAGACCAGCCTGAGCATCATGGCGAAACCCTGTCCCTACAAAAAATACAAAAATTAGTTGGGCGTGGTGGTATGTGCTTGTAATCCCAGCTACCTGGGAGGCTGAGGTGAGAGGATCATCTGAGCCCAGGAGGTTGAGGCTGCAGTGAGCCATGATCATGTCACTGCACTCCAGCCTGGGTGACAGAGCAAGACCCTGTCTCATACACAGATAGATAGACAGATAGATAGAGATAGATAGATAGATAGATAGATAGATAGATACTCTAATTATTAGTAGCTTGCCAGCCCACCATAAAAGGGAGGTGGTAGGATTGTCTTCCCCAAGAAGACCAAGGAGCAAGTTTCCAGGACTCAAAAAGGCACTCCTTTCTTTTATACTGGATGGCAGTCACTTCTCAATCGCTGGTCAGACTCAGAGCACCCAGGCAAGCACTCAACTCCTAAGTCAGAGATTGGCTGAGGCCCCGTCTGGAGAGGACTGTTTGTCCACAATCATCACCAGTCTAAAATCTTCAGTAACCCCTTGAAAAGCCTTTGGGGGAGAACTTTCAGTTTCTAGTTCTGCATGTAAGGAGTTCAGAAGTTCACCAGTCTGTGCTAACAATGAGTAAAAAGCTGAACAGGCTGAAAAATCAAGAACTCTTCTGGGATCCATAAGAGAAGTAAGTTCACAGGGCAAACTGCTGCTCTCAATATGGAGAGACAGACAAGTACAGAGAGTCATGGCTTACCTGAGCCGAGATTCACACATGGAAACCGCCAAGGGAAACAAGACAGGGGTTGGGGAAGGTGTAAGAGAACCTGACTGCAATTGATGAATTGCTGCAGCCTCAGTGTGGACAACTCTAGGGGTAAAAGCTCTCGGGGGACCCAGTCAAGGGGACCCCCACACTTTTGTGAGTTTTACCTCTAGGAGCTCTACCAGGTTCTCACAGTAAGCATTTTTCTCACATAAAAATCCACTTGTGCTTTTGGCAGGGGAAAGAGAATGAGCCATTTTGAATTATGCCTGAGTAGCCTATTAACGTCATCTGTCCTCAGGAGAAACTTGCTAGCCACAGCCAAAACTGCTGGGGTATTGTCAGAGCCTAACTGACCTGGAGGAAGGGAAGTACCCAACTCCAGCCCCCTCTGGACATCCTGTGCTAAGGCACTGAGGGGAAACAAAACAAAACAGAGAAGCACTTGTGAAGTTCACAGTGCAGAGGCTCACGCTCACTCAAAGACTGAGACCCACTCTTAGGACTACAGAATGCTTCTCCTTCCTCTGTATGGCACCACCGCATTACCAAAAGCCTCCTTACAGCAGTTCCTTTTACCTGGTACACCTTGTTCAGTTATCAACAAGAAACTACAAGAAATATTAAAAGGCAAAAAAAAAAAACAACAAAAAAAAAACCCCACAGTTTGAAGAAACAGAGAAAGCATCAGAAGCAGACATGATAGGAATGTTGGGATTCTCAAAATGTGGATTTAAAACAACTATGATTAATATGCTAAGGGCTCTAATGGAGGAAATATTCAGCATGTCAGAAAAAATGGGCAATGTAAACAGAGAGATGGAAATCCTAAGAAAGAGCCAAAAAGAAATGCTAGATATCAAAAACACTGTAATGGAAACAAAGAATGCCTTTGACGGACTTATTAGTATACTGGACATGGCAGAGTAAAGAATCTCTGAGCTTGAGGATATATTAGTAGAATCCTCCCAAACTGAAAAGCAAAGAGAACAAAAACTGAAGGAAAAAAAAAAAAAGAACAGAATATCCAGGGACTGTGGGACAACTACAAAAGGTGAAACATATGTATAATGAGGATACCAGAAAGAGAGAAAGAAAAGGAAGAAATAGGTAAAACAATAATGACTGAGAATTTCCTCAAATTGATGTCAGACACCAAACCACAGAAAGCTCAGAAAACCAGACGGGATACATGCAAAACAAACTAACAAAACAACAACAACTAAAAACAACTGCAACCAGAAATATAATTTTCAAACTACAGAAAAATCAAAAATAAAAAATTCTGAAAGAAGCCAGAGGAAAAACACCTTACTTATAGAGGAACAAAGATAAGAATTATTTGTATCTGACTTCTTCTGAGAAACCATGCAAACAGGAAGAGAGAGGAATGAAACATTTAAAGTGTTGAGAGAAAAAAATCCACCAACCTGGAATTCTATACTCCACAAAAATTAACCTTCAGAAGTGAAGGAGAAAGGAAGACTTTCTCAGGCAAACAAAAATGTAGAAAGTTTGTTGCCAGTAGGCCTTGCAAGAAATGTTAAAAAGAAGTTCTTTAGAGATAGAGAAAGTAATATAGGTCAGAAAATTGGGTCTACATAAAGAAAGAAAGGACAATGAAGAAGGAATGAGTGAAGGTAAAATTAAAACTTTTATGTTTCTTATTCTTGATTGATCTAGTGGATAACAGTTTATTCAAAATAATAATATCAAAACAATAGTAACAATGTACTTGATTATGTGTGCTTAGGTATATTACACACACACACACACACACATATATATGTGTATATACATATATGCTAAGTGAGATGAATGACAGCAATGATACAAGGGATGGGAAAAAGAGAAAAATAGGATTATTTTGTAATTATAAGGTACTTATACTGCCTGTGAAGTGGCATTGTGTTATTTGAAAGTGGACTTGGATTCATTGTAAATGTTCATCGCAAACGCTAAGGCAACCACTAAAAAAAGTTTAAAAAGAAGTATAACTGATATGCTAAGACAGGAGAGAAATTGTAATCAGATAAAACGCTCAATTAAAACAAAAAAGAAATGCTGGAAGTGGAAGAAAAAGTGTAAGATAACAATAGCAACAAAGAGCAAAGGCACCAAACAAAAAACAATAACAAATATGGTAGTTAACTCAACTATATCAATAATTATTTTGAATGTCAGTGGTCTAAATGCACCAATTAAAAGAGATAGAGAAGATTTTTAAAAAGGACACAACTGTCTGTTTTTTGTAAGAAACACATTTTAAGTATGAAGACAAATTAATATAAATTAAAAGGAAGTATATGGAGGAAAATGTACCATGCTAACAGTAATTAAAAGAAAGGAGCAGTAACTACTGCATATTTATTTCAGACAGAACAGACTTTATAGTAAGGAAAGTTATCAGTGATAAAGAAGAGCATTTCATAAAAGCAAAGGGGTCAATTCCCCAAGAATACCTAACAATCCTTAATGTGTAAGCATTTAACAGAGCATCAAACTGCATGAGGCAAAAACTGATAGAACTGCAGGAAGAAATAGATAAATCTACTATTATAGATAGAGATTAACACACCTCTATTGGAAATGGACAGATCCAGCAGGCAGAAAATCAGTAAGGACATAGTTGATTTCAGCACTATCAATCATTAAACAATAATTGACATACATAGACTACTTCATTTAACAGCAGCAGAAAACACATTCTTCTAAGTCCGTATGGAACACTCACCAAGATAGTTCACATTCTGCTTGTAGACCACAGTAGAATTAAACTAGAAATCAGTAGCAGAAAGATAATAGGAAAATCTCAAAATACAAGCAGTGTACTTCTAAATAACATGAGTCAAAGAAGAAATCTCAGGAGAAATTTAAAAAATATTTTTAACTAAGTAAAATGAAAACACAACATTTGTGGGATGCAGTGAAAGTAATGCCTAGATGAAAACTTCTAGCATTGAATACATATGTTAGAAAAGAAGAAAGATCTAAAATCAGTAATCTAACTTTCCACCTTAGGAAACTAGAAAAAGAAGAGCAAATTAAATTCAAAGTAAGCAGAAGAAAAGAAATAAGAATTAGAGCACAAATCAATGAAGTTGAAAACAGGAACTCATTAGCGAAAATCAACAAAACCAAAAGCTGGTTATTAGAAAAAAATTATAAAATTAATAAACCTCTAACCAGGCTAAGCAAAAAGAGAAAGAACATAAATTACTAATATCAGAAATGAAAGAGTAGACATCACTACAGATCCCATGGACATTAAAAGGATAATAAATGAATTCGTTTATTAAAAGGATAATAAACGAATTCTGTGACCAACTGTATGCTCACAAATTTGATAACCTAGATGAAATGGGCCAATTCCTTGAAAGATACAGTCTGCCAAAATTCACACAAGAAGAAACAGACGATCTGAATAGGGCTATATCTATTTTAAAAGTTGAATAAATAATTAATAACCTTCCCAAACAGAAAGCACTAGGCCCAAATGTATTTGCTGGTGAATTCTACCAAACATATAAGGAAGACATTATACCAATTCTCTATAATCTCTTTCAGAGGATAGAAGCAGAAGAAATACTTTCTGACTCATTCTGTGAGGCCAGCATTACTCTAATACCAAAACCAGACAAAGACATTACAAGAAAAGAAAACTGCAGACCAATATTTTTCATGAACATAAATGCAAAATTCCTCAACAAAATATTAGCAAATCTAATCCAATAAAGTATTAAAAAATTATATACCATAATCAAGTAGAATTTATCCCAGATATACAAGGCTGGTTCAGCATTTAAAAATCAATTAATGCAATTCATCACAACAACTGACTTAAAAAAAGCACATCATTTCAGTAGATGCAGAAAAAGCATTTGACAAAATGCCATGCCAATTTATGAGAAAATCTCTCAGTAAACTAGAAATAAAGGGCAATATTCTCAACTGTATAAAGAATATCTTCAAAAAACCTACAGCTAACATCATGCTTAATGAAGAGAAACTAGAAGCTTTCCCATAAAATCAGAGACAAGGCGAAGATGTTCTCTCTCACCACTCCTTTTCAACATCATGCTGGAAGTTCTAGGCTAATGTAGTAAGTCAAGAAAAGGAAATAAAAGGTATACAGATTAAGAAGAAAGAAGTAAAACTATCTTTTTCACAGGTGACATGATCATCTCTGTAAGAAACCCAAAAGAACTGACCAAAAAAAAAAAAAAAAAAAAAAAACCTTCCTAGAACTAATAAGCAATTATAGCAAGGTTGCAGGATACAAGGTTAATATACAAAGATTAATCACATTCCTATATACTAGCAATGAACAAGTAGAATTTGAAATTTAAAAACACAATATCATTTACATTAGCTCCCCCTAAAATAAAATGCTTAGATACAAATCTTACAAAATCTGTATGAGGAAATCTACAAAACTCTTATGAAAGAAATCAAAGAACTAAATTAATGGAGAGATAGTCCATGTTCCTGGATGGGAAGACTCAATATTGTCCAGATGTTCATTCTTCCCAACTTGCTCTATAGATTCAATGTACTCCTAATCAAAATCCCAGCAAGTTATTTTTTTTGGTATTATTAAACTAATTCTAAAGTTTATGTGGGGAAGCAAAAGATTGAGAATAGCCAGCATAATATTGAAGGAGAACAAAGTGGGAGAACTGACATTGCCTGACCTCAAGACTTACCGTGATGCTACAGTAATCAAGACAGTGTGGTATTAGTGAAATAATAGATCAATGGAATAGAATACAGAGCCCAGAAATAGACTTATATAAATATAGTCAACCAATATTTGGCACAGGATCAAAGGCAATACAATAGAACAAAGACAGACTTTTCAACAGATAATGTTGGAACAATTGGGCATCCACATACAAAAAAAAAAAAAAAGCTAGACACAGACCTTACACTCTTTTCATGCAATTAACTCAAAATAAATCATAGACCTAAATGTAAAATGCAAAACTGTAAAACTCTTAGAGGATAACATATAAGAAAATCCAGATGACCTTGTGTATGCTGATGTCTTTTTAGATACAACACCAATGGCATGATGTGTGAAAGAAATAATTGATAAGTTGGACTTCATTAAAATTAACTTCTGTTCTGCAAAAGACAATGTTAACAGAATGAGAAAACAAGCCACAGACTGGTAGAAAATATTTATAAAAGGCACATCTGATAAAGGACTGTTATCCAAATATACAAGGAACTATTAAAAGTCTACAATAAGAACATAAGGCTGGGCACGGTGGCTCATGTCTGTAATCCCAACACTTTGGGAGGCCAAGGCAGGTGGATCATGAGGTCAGGAGTTCAAGACCAGCCTGACTAACATGGTGAAACCCTTGTGGTGCATGCCTGTAATCCTAGGAGGCTGAGGCAGGAGAATAACTTGACCCTGGGAGGCGGAAGTTGCAGTGAGCTGAGATCATGCCATTGCACTCCAGCCTGGGTGACAGAGTGAGACTCCATCTCAAAAGAATTATGGGGTGACAGGACAACTGGATTAAAATAAGCATCAGTTTCATTAAAAAGTGCCAACTTGAAGATAAATCTTTTCACTACAGCTCTTTAGAGGATCTAAAGTGACCTTGAGGGGAACAGTGAAAGAAATTCACAACATGGAATTCCTTGAATAAAAATTTATTGACTCTAAATAATTTTGGCTAATGTTACATATACACAATTAAAAAAAAAAACTTTTTACACTGGGGAAAAAAAATAAAAAACAACGAACAACCTGATTTTAGAATGTTCCAAAGACCTTAACACCATAGAAGATATACAGATGGCAAACAAACATATGAAAAGATGCTTCATGTCAGATGTCATTAGGAAATGCAAATTAAAACAAGAGAGATCACTGCTTACCTATTAAAATGACCAAAATCTGGAACACTTACAACACCAAATGCTGATGAAGATGTGGAGCAACAGGAACTCTCATTTGTTACTGGCAGGAATACAAAAGGATATAATCACTTTGGAAGGCAGTTTCGTGGCTTCTTACGAAACTAAATATACTCTTAATATGATCCAGTAATCTTTCTCCTTGGTATTTACCCAAAGGAACTGAAAACTTATATCCACACCAAAGTCTGCACATAAATGTTATAGCAGCTTTATACATAATTGCCAAAACTTAGAAGCAACCAAGATGTCTTCAGTAGGTGAATAGATAAACTGTGGTACATCCAGACAATGGAATATTAGTCAGCACTAAAAATAAATTAACCATCAAACCATGAAAAGATATGAAGGAACTTTAAATGCATATTACTAAGTGAAAGATACCTATATGAAAAGGCTATGTACTGTAGTATTCCAACTGTATAACATTTTGGAAAAGGCAAAACCGTGATGACAACAAAACAATTAGTGATTGCCAGGCTTTTTAGGGTGGGTGAGTGCAATGAACAGGCAGAACACAGAGGATTTGGAGGGGGACAGTGAAACTACTCTGCATGATACTTTAATGGTAGATACATGTCAATATGCATTTATCGAAACCCATGTATGACACCAGGAGTGAACCCTAATGTAAACTCTGGACTCTGGGTGATAATGATAGGTTCAGCAACAGTAACAAATGCACCACTCTGGTGGGGATGTGGATAATGGGGGAGGCTGTGCTTGCATGGGAGCAGGGAGTATACGGGAACTTCCTGTACCTTCTGCTAATATTGCTGTGAACCTAAACTGCTCTAAAAAATAAAGTCTTTATTTTTGGGGAAAAAAAGGGGGCTTTAGGGTTTTTTTTTTTCCAATCAAGAGAAATAGTCTTATGTTTTCATATTTACACTTCTTTTTTTCAGGAGGAAGACCTGAACATCTTTTCCCTGTCCTTTATTTCCCACACATCAGGTTGGCAGCTGCTGTGCTTTATTTTTGCCCTGTTAAAGTCCTCTCCCACCCCAGCACCACCACATCTCTGTTCTAAATGTGGTTCTCCTGCAATAAAGGACGTTTGAATTAAACATTCCATTTTTATCATATACCGTATTACACCATGATCTGCATACCTGTTAGTGCATCAAAGAAAGAACCAACTGGCATTGTTTTGCAGATGTTAGAAACACTAACCTCTTTATTTTAGTGTGTATGTCAGAGGTGGGACTGGCGAAGCTCTATTTCACGTCACTAAGCCATCCCTAAAATGTACGCAAATCCTTGTGTGTAGCATCCGCCGGGTGAAGCTGTGAGGCTGTGATAAAACTATTATCATGTCTCCCCTTTTTTTCTCATTAAAAAGTAGGACCAGACATAGCTTGAAAATTGCAGGTCATTGCCAAGAGGAGAGAAGCAGACAGGGAACTGCCTCTGGTTTATTGTAAAATCTTTGACATTTCCATTCACTCAGTAGCAAATGTTTATCCAGAATCGCGCTGGATGCTACAGGAGTTAGAAAAACTCTAGAGACACCATCCCTACTCTCAAAGAGTTAACAGATCTGTACAAGTATTAGGCATGTAAAATGCACAAAGTGCCCAGGAACTCCAAGATCACTGCCTGTGGGCTTGGGGAAGGCTTCCCTAAGGGGCTGGTGTTTGTGTTGCAATTAAATCTGCATAGGAGGAAATAGCCAGAGGGAGGGTGAGGAAAGGACACTAAGTTGAGAGGAGGCTGGATCAGGAGGGAAGGCTTATTTGGGGAAATTGCAGTCTTATAGCAGTGCATCCAGCCAGGCCCAGGCCATTCTTGGGCACCACGGGGAAGACTTCAGGTCCCATGCCTCAGCACTCCATCCTTTGGTCTCGCCTCCCCCCATGTGGCCCACCTCTGGGAAGTTCCATAAGAGACTAAATATGGTAAAAACTGGACTCTGCAGTCATTGGGATAGGTAGGAATTTTCCGGCTAGTCTGAAAGGGCTGTAACCCTCTGTCATGAAACAAGGAGCAGAGACTTCACACTTGGGTGACAGGAATCATCTTCCGTTTCTGGCTGAGTCTCAGCAGAGCCTTGCTTGGATTCTGCCTGTAACCACCAAATGTCCAGACTCCAAGCCTCACAAAAGCCGTAACTGTTGCTAATAATGTCTAAAGTAAGATTAAGCAAAATAGAGTTGCGGAAGGATCTTTGTTCATCACCCACAGGTTTTCCCCGGGTGTGTTTTCCTTAGAACTAGCAACTGACAGGATATGAGTCACAGGCTGAGCCTAAAGGAGTTCTAAGATAAGAACAGAAAAAAGTGCTATAGCCGGTCCACTTTTACTCACCAGAATTTCTAGGAACACACAGGTTATTTCAAATGCCAGTCACGTGGCTGTTGCTGACGGGGCTGTTTGCCACGTGTCTAAGGCCTCTGGGTGTTGGAGTGTGTCTGCCCGCCTGCGTAGAACTGTCTGTTAGGGAAGCTGTGGAGAGGAGACAGTAGCAGAACTCAGCGAGCTCCGTAGTGAGAGGCAGTGTTGGGTGAGAGGTGGAAGTCCCTAAGCCATGGGTATGTTTATATTGGGATTTTTAAATAAGACTCTCTAAGTTTGTAATTAATAATACTTTTGTTGTTGTTTGCTTTCAAGTTAAAAGAAACACTCCCACCCTCTACCCTCACCACCCTTTCCTTTACAGCAAAGCTAATGGCCTGCCAGGTGCAATCATCAGAAACACTACAAGGTGTGAAGATAAATGTTTCTACTTAGGGGGAAAATGCATCTCCATTACCAGCCGATTATGACAGTCCCAGAGTTGAAGCCTCTACGATGGATGGTTTTTATCTGACCTCTGAGAAAATGTGGTGATGAGATGCGGTCACGTTCTCTGAATGTTTGGGGCTTCCCTGGTGCAATCCCACGTATCCTAGTTGCCTAAGGAGCCTGGCAATGCCCCAGTATGGGAAGGGTAGCATGGGAACCCCAGCAAGTTTGGACACCAGTGATACTAATAGCTGTTATTTATTAAGTGCCTACTGTGTCCCTGACATTTGTGTTACATGGTTTCTGTACATCTTCAAATCCTCACATCAACTAGAGGAGTTGGGAATTGTTTCACTCATTAGACAGATGAAAAAGCTAAGACCCCAAGAAGTCAGACAAGCTACCTAACACCCCGAAGCTCATCAGTGGTAGAGCTGGGGTTTGAACACAAATTTGGGTAACTCCCCAGCCCATTCCCCTATACACCACTCCGTGCTGCCTGCCTTTGCTCATTAAATGGTTGATTAAATGGTTGATCTGTACAGTACAGAAATTCTTGAGCACCCCATGGGACCATTTGCCTCGGGGCGAATGCAATGATTTCAAGTCGTTCATCCTTCAGGCCCAGTGAGAAAAAAATGCTGCTGATCACAAACTTGCATCCATTTATGTGACCTCTTTCATGACGTTTTATGTGCTTTGAAAACAGTTTTGGTAATTCTCTAATCCTACAGTGCCCCTCAGGGACTTGTTTGGAGAGCCTTTTAGAAGTGCCTTCCTGCCCTGTGTACCCCTTTTTCTCTTTCATAAAAATGTTATATATTTAGAATGTCCAACGTGATATTTTGAGATATATCTACATAGTGAAATGATTGTTATCAAGTAAGTTAACATAATCCATCTCCTGAAATGTACTCTCTTAGTGAATTTCTACTGTATAATACAGTATTATTAACTGGAGTCCGCATACTGTACATCAGAGCTCTGAGCTTCATCTTATGGGTCAGCACCCTTTTGCCCTTGGACCTGCATCTTCTGATTTTGTCTACCTCCCCGACCCTGCTAATCACCATTCTGCTCCCTGTTTTTTTGTGTTCAACTTTTTTAGATATCACATATAAGTGAATTGTGCAGTATCTGTATTTCTGTGCCTGGTTTATTTCACTTAGCAGACTCCTCCGGGTTCATCCATGGTGTCCTCAGTGGCAGGACTTTCTTCTTTTTTAAGGCTGAGTACTATTCCATGGTGTATATTGCCCATATTTTCTTTATCCATTCATCTATCGATGGATATTTGCCATACTCTTGACCACAGAAAGGGGCTCCTGTCCCAGAGAAGGTGCTGGCTTCCTGAGTGTATAGTAGCGCTGGGTAACGCTCCAGCAGTGCAGGGGAGGGGCCCCCCAGTCAGTCCTGGGGCCACTGGAGACCCCTCCCTGGTGTTCTCCCAAGACTTGAGTGGAGGAGAAACAGCATGGGGGAGGGCCTCCAAGGAGAGAAGAGCCCTCACTGCCACATCCCTGGATCTCCCAGGACCAGTTCAACAATGTGGCCAGTGCCTTTTTCTCTCTCCCCCCTCCTCATCAGCTGCCCTTCCCTTTGCTTCTTTCTGCTTTACTTCCTGGGGATGCTCACAGAGCACCCTGGTGGTAGCGAATTTGAAAAGAGCAAAAGAGTTTGTAGAAATGCAAGTGGTTACGTGACTGCATTTTCCAGCCTAGGAGATACCCTGGGGCAAGGCAGCAGAAAGCTCCTGGGCCTCAGAGTTGGAGCTCAAAGCCTGTCCCTGCCAGTGTCCACCTGTGGGATCCACACAGCAGCCACCTGACAGCCGCCATTTCCTGAGCACACCTGGGCCTGCCAGCCTCAGATCCACCCTGGACCTTCCCTGCACTGCACCAGATCTAGACAGGCTGCCCACCGCAGACCCCGTTTCCCAGACCCCCTTGTCACCTGGCTCCCCACTGGCTTTGTCCAGAGGGAGCCTAGAGGGTGGGCAGGTGGAGAAACCAGGCTTCTTCTTTCTCACTCTTCCTCCCCTGGGGGCATCTCCAGCAGGGTCTGAGTTGCCCGGGCTCCAGCTCCTGCAGGATAGCCCTCCATGGTTCCATCTTCCACTGGGGACCCCAGCAATGAGACCCCTTCATCCCACCAGCCCAGGAGTGGTAGTGGCTTCCTGCTTTCGCTAATTTTGGGGTGTTCCTGCTGGCTTCTCCACTTTGCATCACCTCATTATATTCCATCTTTTTAGATACCTGAATCCTGGTTTTCTCTGAATAATCACTTAAAATTCGTCGGCTCTAAGCTAAGCCCTCACCAGCACTTCTCAAAATAGCCCTCAGAGACTCTTGTACAGCTGAGGACCCTGAAGCTGAAGGATGAGCAGGGACTGGTTTGGGGTCACTTGGCTGGTGAGTAGTTCAGCCAGAATTCAGACGTAGGCCTGTCTGGAGCAGGCCTGGGCTTCTACTCACTCCTCCTGTTGCCTCTGCGAGTTTGTGTTTCCCCTTCCCTGAAAGAACCAAGATCTACACCACAGAGTTGTTTGCAGGACAACAGAGAATGGCTGTAGCGTGCCTTCCCTACTGCTTCACACACCTCCAGCAGGGTGGCCTGCTCTGCAGGGAGGGCCATCTTGTTATCCAGCCTCGGTGGGCACCTGTTGCTGCCAGTGAGTCGTTTCAGTGGCCAGTGTGGAGACGGCACCTCTTCCAGCCTGTATGATGGGCAGTACCTGTTCTTCACTGGCCAGGGTGTTTGGTTACCCCAAGAAAGGGAATCAACAGTTAACTTTTTGGTTTGAGGGTTTTTTTTTGTCAAAGTTCTTACTGGTTTCCATGAGTGTGGGTTTGAAGCTGGCACTGGTAGAATCTGTGGTTTGACTGTTTCTTGAAGAATGTTTAAGCAGCAGCGCTGTTTATTTCTGAGTCCTCGTCCAAGAGAGAGCTCCCTGTGGCATGAGATGGAAAAGCACCAAGCTCCCACTGAAGCCGTCTTTCTGGTGACAGAGATGGAACCATTCTTACCTTGCAACCTAGAATGCAGTACCAAGATAGGACACTAAAAACAACTTTTTCTTCCCCTAACATGATGGAATATTAGAGTCAGAAAAACCCTAAGGCATCATCCTAGGATAGCATAAGCTTCCATTTTACAGAGGAGAAAAATCAAGGCTCAAAGAGGTTAAGGGATCTGCTTACAGTCACACAGGGTGGTGGTGTGGCAGATCCAAGCCTCATGCCCAGGGCTCCTAACCCTGGTTGCCCTGGAAGCTGTGCCCTGGCTCTGCCAGCAGAGCTGGAAGAGCTTCTCCGTGTTCGTCATTGGCCAAGCCCCAGCAGGGCAGTAGGGGACCAGGTCAGGGACACTGCCCTGCGATTTTAATAGTCCCAAATTACTACCGTGGTCACAGAAACCGGCTTGGGATAGCTATGCCTTTCAGCAAAGATTTTGTCCAGAAATATCTTAATTTTATTTACTAGGTTGTCTGGCACATAATAGCATGCATTATTAATAGAGTAGCTTCATACCCTCTATTAAATAGGCATACTCTTTACATTGTAAAACGAGCCTCTCTTTTACGATGTACTTCACAATGGCATGTCACAACAGCACGTGCTCAGAATATTAGAGCAGGCTTCCATTCGACCTTCCATGAAAATACTAAAGAAGAGGCCATCTCTAGGGCAACTCAGTAGCCTGGTGATTAATCTATAAGCACACATTTAACTGAGTTCTCCTAGGCCATTCTTTGTCTTAAGGGCTTCAGACAAAGGTGAGCATGTGGTTCTGAAACTCTTATTCTCCCCTACTGCCCAAGTTTGTCCACTGCCTCCAATGGTGAGTCACGGCGAATTCGTCTGCCACCCGCGGCCTTGTGAGCGCTACAACCACGGAACGGTGGTGGAGTTTTACTGCGATCCCGGCTACAGCCTCACCAGCGACTACAAGTATATCACCTGCCAGTATGGAGAGTGGTTTCCTTCCTATCAAGTCTACTGCATCAAATCAGGTAAGACTGAAGGCCTCAGCCTTGGCGGAGACGGACCCTCCGTGGGTCGTCTGCACGTAGTGGGTGGTGGTTGTGTACCAAACTGTATCCCTCCTCCCACATGCAGTGTCGGGAAGAGGATATCGAAACATAGCATTGCAGGTCGATGGGGCTGCTGCTGGGTTCTGTGCCAGATGCTTGTAGGTCCCTTTCAGAGGGTCAAGAGTATTAACCCGTCTGCTGGAGGCCTTTCCACAGACGCAAGGGGTCTGGTGACCCTGTTCAGAGGGTTAGGAGTATTAACCTGTCCATTCCCAAGTTAAAATGCTGACCCTCTAAACAGAGTCCCTAGACCCCTAGCATCCATAGAAGGACCTCCAGCCTCTGCACTCTTTTTTCTCCCAGGCTTGTCCCTTTCCACTGGTAAGGACACAGGTCCATGGGTGTGACCAGAATTACATGCAGTGCCCTGGACCCAAGTGATGCATAACTTTACCTTTCTCTTCCACTCAAGGACACATATCAGAATACAAATGATATTGTGTGTAGCATCTGCTCTCATTTGTAAAACTATAGGCGATTTGCAAGCTTCAAGGCTTCATAGTTAAAAGCAAATGACGTACTTTCAAACCACCTTCCCCACTGGCCTCAGTGCACCCGGATAGTGACCATAGGATGCAGACTGGGGTGCCAGCATACACCCACTGTCTCCTTCCCACTCTCCCCAGCCCTTTCCGGGCTGGGGATGTTGCCCTGCGCAGTGGCGATGACTGCATGCTTCTCGCCTGGACTCAAGGAAGCACTTGTTAATGCTGGGTCTTTAGCAGCGCACAGTTGGTCCTGTGAGCCAGCGAGGGGGGAAGTACAGACAGAGTGTCTAAGAGGGTGGGCATGACAAGGCAGGGAGGCATCTAAGAGATGCCCAAGGTGGCCTGTGCCCAAGGATAAGAATCTCTTCTGGAAGGGTCTGCTCCTGCTGCCCCTGACCTGGCAGACAGTTGATGGCAGAGGTGGTAGGACGTGAGAGCTGTGGAAAAGGTGTCCCCTTTACCCTCTGTTCCTTGCTTTACCCAACCCCACAGCATATCCCAGAACACTCAGAAAGGGCCCGCCTTCCCACTCCCCCAGCCCTTGGTCCATTTCAGAACAACTTCTCCAGGCAAGAGGGATGCCCCACTTTGTCTTCAAGAAGGAGATACATGATTTAAGCCTGTGCCAGGCCTATGCCTGGGACTGGAATGTGAGCATGCAGGTCTGCAACCTGGCAGAGCCCACGCTGGAGACAGGTTTTCAGTGTTGTGTGGATACTGATGCAATTTATATGAGCTGCAGGGGCCCGTGGTATCTCTGCCAATCAGAGGCACCCTACGTGCATCTCTTGTGCCAGATGAATCCAGCAAATGAGCCTGTGGGGAACCTTGGCACCCCTCACAGTCTGGGAGCCTCATGTACAGCTTTGTTCTCTCTCATGCAGAGCAAACATGGCCCAGGACCCATGAGACCCTCCTGACCACATGGAAGATTGTGGCGTTCACAGCAACCAGTGTGCTGCTGGTGCTGCTGCTCGTCATCCTGGCCAGGATGTTCCAGACCAAGTTCAAGGCCCACTTTCCCCCCAGGTCAGTTTCATATCTTGGCAGCTGTGGCTCAAGGTCTGGCTCAATGCAGCCATCTTTAGCAGCAGAGAGAAAATGTGATGAGTGAAAAGCTGGAGGTCTAAAGGGAAATAGGGGAGAGCAAAAACCACATTCTGGGGTGTTTTGGGGTATCTTGGGTCAGAGCGCCAAGCTGTAGACAGACCTCATTTCCCTCTTTCTTTCTTCCCTCTCTCCCTCCTTCCTGCAGTAGACCATTTGGAGATGGGCATCATGGGGGGCTAGCGATGGGATCACAGAGTTAGGGCTGCAAGCTGTGCACCGCTCCACTGAGCGGTGCCATTCCCACTGTGGTCACCCTGCATGTGGCCCTGGAGTGAGGCACCATGCAGCTCAGTCCATAGGGAGGATAAGATGTGCACACAGCTGACAGGGACACAGGTCAGAGGTGTGTAAGCAAAAGTGTTATGCATTGAGAAGCCTCAGGAAGGAGGAAAGACTTGGGCTGGGAGAATCAGGAAAGGGCTAGTGAGAGTCTACCGTGAAGTCCGATCTGAACTCCTGGAGTGGGACATGTGGAAGGTGCTTCTCCATCCTTCTCAGCTGCACCATTCAGCTCAGGTTAGTATCCTCGGCCTCATATCATCATCACCAAAGGGGACTGCACCAGCACCCTTAGGAACAAAGAAGAGCCACCCAGCACTATTGCTGGCAAATCATTGTTCCTGGAGGGAGAGGTAGTTTAGAAAGCAAAAGGATAAGTTTATGAGCATTAAAAAGAGAATATGAGGGCCAGGCGCAGTGGCTCATGCCTGTAATCCCAGCACTTTGGGAGGCCAAGGTGGGCAGATCACCTGAGGTCAGGAGTTCGAGACCAGACTGGCGAACGTGGAGAAACCCCATCTCTACTAAAAATAAAAAATTAGCCAGGTATGGTGGCGGGCACCTGTAGTCTGAGCTGCTTTGGAGCCTGAGGCAGGAGAATCGCTTGAACCCGGGAGGCGGAGGTTGCAGTGAGTCAAGATGGCGCCACTGCAATCCAGCCTGAGTGACAGAGTGATACTCTGTCTCAAAAAAAAAAAAAAAAAAAAAAAGGAGGTGAGGACAGCAAAATGTCTCAGAACACTAACCAGGGGCCACCGGTACAAGCTGGCTTTTCCTTGCCTTCTGTCGCCATGTCAGAGTCTTCTCATTTTAGAACCTAATGCTTCAGAAAAGGACATTTGTCTTTTGCCCACAGGGACAGCCTAGTCCCCTGAGTCATATGTACCTGAAAAAGGGACTCTTGCTCATGGAGGAGGAGGCTCCTGGAATTAACCACTTCTTTCTTCCCTCCAGGAAAATGCAGTGTGTCTCTCATACCTCCCCACTGTGAGAGGAGTGAAGGCAGTGGGCAGAGTTGCTGGAGACAGCACCTGCCCGCCTTTGCCCTTAACCTCACACCCCACAGGGTGGTGACCCTCACATAGCAAGTCTCCTCAGCCTGGCATCAGGGACCCTGCATGGTCACAACCTGACAGGAGCTTGCCTCTCTCCCCAGCCACAAATGTGTGCTAGATGTGGGTGTCAGCTGCATCCTTCCACAGGCCCAGAGGTGTATCAATGCCATCCTGGTGCCACGCAAGCTCTTGCTGAGATACTGAAATCTTCCTTCCTCTCCAACCTGCCATTCACTCTCTGTCTTCCACATTGTTATGTATTCATCAAGGGACTGTGTTCTATCACTGAGCAATTACAATATCTCAGGAAGGCCTAAGGATTACAAAGAGAGAGCTAACCCACAGGGCTGTGATTGATAGTGCACTTGAGTACTTTAAAAGGGCCCACAGAGCTATTTTTCTACATATTCTTGGAAGAAAAGTTTCCAGGATATCCACTAAACATTAAGATTTTTAAAAAATGTTCTCAAAACTTTCACCTGATGTTCTTAGCCCATGAATCTTTCATTTTATATTGAGTTGTTTTGGGAAGGTTGGACTCATCTAACCCAATACATGACAAGCATCTCAAGGGCGAACCAAGAATAGACGTTTTTCCTCCAGGTCCCACAGGAGTAGACCCTGCTGGGATGTTGACAAGAGGTACAGGGAAGCTGACTGGCATGGCCGGGACGCATGGAGGGGGAGCTGCCAGATGTGGGAGCTGTGGCTTGAGTGTGGACTGTTAGGGAGAAATGGAGAAAAGAGAGGCGTCTGCTCACCCTGGCCTAGACAACATGGAGGTGCGAGGGACGGTAAGGAGGCAGGGAGTCCTGAGTGAGAAGGGGAGGCCAGCACAAGACAGCAAAGTGGCCAGAGAGGAAGGGAGCATCATTGTCAAGGACACAGTAACTAGTGGTGGCTGTGAAGGGAGAGCACTCTGGCTCAGAGCAAGCTCCTCCTTTCCTCCCGCCTCCTGCCTTCTGGAGAGTGTGGTCTTGGTGGTCTCCTGCACTCTCTGGCAGCCTTTAAAAGCTGCAGGACAGCCCAGGCGTGGTGACATATGCATATAATCCCAGCACTTTGGGAGGCCGAGGTGGGTGGATCACGATGCCAAGAGATCGAGACCATCCTGGCCAACATGGTGAAACCTCGTCTCTACTAAAAATACAAAAAAAATTAGCTGGGCGTGGTGGCGCGTGCTTGTAGTCCCAGCTACTCAGGAGGCTGAGAGAGGAGGATCACTTGAACCTGGGAAGCGGAGGTTGGAGTGAGTCAAGATCGTAACACTGCCCTCCAGCCTGGTGGCAGAGCAAGACTCCATCTCAAAAAAAAAGAGCTGCGAGACAAGGAGTCTACCACCATAATCTCCAAGCCTTTGCAAGATGTTTCAAAAAGTCAGTGGACTCGAACATTAGAGAAACACACAGCCTGTGCTTCCCCTACATGCCCAGACATTTCATTTTCTTGGGTTTGGAGCTCCTGCTGCCAGCACTGATATTCAGGGTCTGCCCACCTAGCAGGTCTTCTCTTCCTGATATTTTACCATTTGGCCTCCTCCCTCAGCACCAGTTCCCAGCAGAGACAATAAGAAACCAAGTTCCATTGGCTACTTATTAGCCACCCTGGGTCCCTGCTGAGGCCAGGAGCAGAGTGTGGTGGCCACATGGCCCCCAGGCTGTGGTGCCAGACACCCCAGGCTCCAATCGGGCAGTGTTGAATGTGCGGAGTGCTGAGAAGCAAAGGGAGCAGGCCAGGAGCTGCATGCCGGGGGAGCCCTCCCTGCAGACATGGGGACTGACTTCGCCGTGGCTCCTGCAGCCTTCCCACAGCAGCCCAGGCTTTGCTTAGATGAGTGGCGGGGGTCAGGAGGTGGAGGTGAGCCTGTGCAGCTCGACTGCGGTAATGACATGGTGCTCGCAGCTTTCCTTTTTTCCCTTCTTTCCTGAGTTTTTTTTTTTAATCTAGACTAAAATGTAGTGATTTTTATACTATAGCAGAAAACAACAAAGAAACATGATAAGCCTAGGGCCAACTAGTTCCTGTGGGCACTCGGGGTCCACAGTTACCTTTTTTTTTTTATGAGACAAGGTCTCACTCTGTCACCCAGGCTGGAGTGCAGTGGTATGATCATGGCTCACTGCAGCCTCAAACTCCTGGGCTCCAGGAATCCTCCTGCCTCAGCCTCCTGAATAGCTGAGGCTAAAGGCATGCACGACCACAACTGGCTAACGTTTTTATTTTTTGTATAGACAGGGTTTCACTATGTTGCCCAGACTGGTCTCCTGGGCTCAGGTGATCTTCCTGCCTTGACCTCCCAAACTGCTGGGATTGCAGGTGTGAGCTACCACCTGGCCTATTTTCTATACTTTTAACAGTGCTATCCCACTTTCAACCCCATCCTACAGGATGCTGCTGAGGTGCGTGGGGATGCTCTGTTAGAAGGGGTTATGTTGTCCCTTTGGCCATAAGGCCAAAGCCCACAGGTCAAAGGAGCACGGGAAAAGCATGAGGAGAGAGTAGGACCCAGAGGCAGGAGGACATGAGAGAGTGACAAGAAGAAAACCTCCTCTCTCCAGAGCATGCGCAGATGGGATGGCAGCACCATCTTCCAGAGCAGTCCCTGAAAGGAGGCTGATTCTTCCACATCATCCTCCACACTGGGCTCTGTGCCCGTCGTGGGCCCTGAGGACCCCGAGTGCTGGAGGGAGCGTGGGTGGCCTCATCCCCAGGGTGGCAAGGCTCTGACATGTTGGTACTTCTTTCCTTTACACAGGGGCCCCCCCCGGAGTTCCAGTAGTGAGCCTGACTTTGTGGTAGTGGACGGCGTGCCCGTCATGCTCCCATCCTATGACGAGGCTGTGAGTGGCGGCTTGAGTGCCTTAGGCCCCGGGTACCTGGCCTCTGTGGGCCAGGGCTGCCCCTTACCCGTGGACGACCAGAGCCCCCCAGCATATCCTGGCTCAGGGGACATGGACACAGGCCCAGGGGAGTCAGAAACCTGTGACAGCATCTCAGGCTCTTCCGAGCCACTCCAGAGTCTGTATTCACCTCCCAGGTGCCAAGAGAGCACCCACCCTGCTTCGGACAACCCTGACACAATTGCCAGCATGGCGGGGGAGGTGGCATTCACCAGCCCAGGCATCGACATTGCAGATGGTAAGTGCTTACCCCAAGTCCCAAGCCACTCCTGCAAACACCTCCACACCAGCATCTTCAAGCCAGCTCCTTGCTACGCACCCTTCACCCCCCAGCACAGAGTCAAATCAATCTGTTTACCTCTCACGCAGCTTAAATTGCTTCATGCTCTGTCTCCATGTAGAGGCCTTGGGCAAGGCCAATTATTGTAAGGAATGATCACCATCTTGCAAGTAATGAGCCCATTAATGGGAATTTCAGGAGGCACTGAAAGGCACTGAGCCATCCAGAGGAGAAAGGCAGCAGTGGCCGGTGCTTTGCTTTTGTAGTGTCCATATGATCTGGAATGTTTTTCTTCTTTATCCCTTAATTAGGTAGGACTTCTGGAAGCGGGGCTTAGGGACAGGATGGCACATGCATGCCAGGAGGAAGGATCCAGAGGCACGCACTAGGGCCCAGCGGTATGTTCTAGCCCCAGGGTTCTGTGTATGTAGAAGTTGTTTTTACCAGTTGTGAAGTAAAAGATGCATGTGTCCTGTCACAAGGAAGGGCAGATTGTAGTTTGTGGGAAAATAAGACAAATGCGTCAGATTGATTAGGTCTTTGTTTCCTACAGGAGGGGAGCCCCAGTGCAACTTTGCAAATGAGAGCACTAATTTGGCTTATACTGAGAGTAAATGGCAGTAATGACATGGAAGCAGAGGTCTCCTGGGCCACCGCAGAGTTCCTTTTCTGCAAACCACACTGCCTTTCTGTACTTGAATTTTCAACTTTCTGGCTTGTGTGACCATTAGGGCTGGTGGTTAAAATCTAACGTTTTATTTTTTATAAACTGGGAATAAGATCGTAATTGTTTTCCAGCAAAAAAACAATTGTTACTGAAAGATGTGTAGGGGGTTGATTTATTTGGTGATTAACTGGGATATGGAACTTAACATTTTCCTCTCCTCACTGATTTAAGCAATTGTACATATTTTAATGAGGCATATAATTCCAGATTGCCATAGTGTTTTCTGGTTATGTTAAGCTAATAACTGTCTCTTCTTTTACAGAGATTCCTCTAATGGAAGAAGATCCCTAATGGGGCAAGATCCAGATGACTCTCCTGCCCCTTTGCGGAAAGGACCTTGTATCCTGGAGCGAGGTCACAGAAGGACAGAGCTTGGGGGCTACATGGGGACTGCAGTTCACATTGTGCATCTCAGGCTCCACAGTGAGGCTGACAAACTGCAATGGCAATGCTTTCAAAGAGGGTTCGCCAAGACCCATGGGGAACCAAGGGCAGAGGGGAAGCCCTTGCATGGTCCTGGATGGAGGTGTTAAATGTGTCTCGTGCTGTGGAACGTGAGACAATTCCACGCACATCCCACCGAATCACACACATCCCATTGACTTACAAGTACTCCCTGCCCCCTCTGAAAGCATGTCACATTATGTAAATTTGCTTCTAAAATCTGCTCAAACTGTCTCTGGACTCCAAATTCGGATGGGTCAGCCTCTCTGCTGAAAGTCTGTGTTGAGATGCTGGAAGAACAACAGAGCCTCCTGCACCCTCAGAGAGGGGCTGGCTCCCAAGGGAAGGGTCTTTGTGTGACATTTGGAGAATCTTCCTTCATCCAGATAACTACTCGAAGCAAGATGAAAGCAGGGTGTGGCAGTTCCAGTGAGAAAGGAAAGGAAAGACAGGCAACTCTGCTTTCTGGAAATTTCTTCAAAAAGTAGAGTTCATGCACTCTGTGCTGTCTTCTGATAACATATCATCAGTGTTTGTATTCATGATGTGACACATGGATCCATGGCATTGGGTAAATCTGGTGGTTTTTACACATGGTCAGAATGTGTTCAAATATATCTCATGATGGAGACAGTAAGCAACGTAATGTTTTGTTTCAGCATTTTAAAGACTCCGCTTAACATTTATCTCATAATTATGAGCCTCTCTCCAGTTGACCAGTTGTCATTGCTGCTGCCACCCCCAAATTCAACCATACTTTTATTTTCCAAAACAGAAATTGTTTCTGTAAACATGTTCCACCTTCAAAAGAAGTGTGAGGTTGGATTTTTTTTCCCCCTTTTATTTGTCCTAAGATGTCAGGAGGCTGGCCTCCCAGCCCAGATAGCTCAGCCACCTCACCTGCCTGCCATTCCTGCATTCCTACTCTGAGGGTCTCATGGTGCCCACTGGGTGTTGTTCCTAAGAAACTGATTGATTAAAAAATTTCCCAAAGTGTCCTAAAGTGTCTCTTCAAATACATGTTGATCTGTGGAGTTGATTCCTTTCCTTCTTTTGGTTTTAGACAAATGTAAACAAAACTCTGATCCATAAAATTGCTATGCTGATAGAGCAGTGAGGGCTGGAAGCTTGATCAAGTCCTGTTTCTTCTTGACACAGACTGATTAAAAATTAAAAAGAAAATGACAGTTTGAAGCGTGACTTTAATAGTGCAGTAGAATCGGGCGGGCAGGGGTGGGGTGGTGACAGTGATCGTGGGTGATGAGATTCAATGTAAGATTAAGAACAAGAGGCAGAAGGAGATAACACATAGTGCTCACCTTCTAAATGGAGGTTTTCTCAGAGACCCCTGGGCAAGTGCCTCATTTTCTACCAGGCAGTTCAGAAGAGGCGTGAGGGGCCATCTCTGATATTCTCCCCCGTAAAGTAGACAGCAACAACATCAAGTCACCTCACCTGCAGACCAAGTACAGGGATGCCTCTCCAGCCCACAGCACCTGGGGAGACAGGTACCACAGTGTGTTAGTCCTTTTGTCTTTCTATAAAGAATATCTGAGGCTGGGTGATGTATAAAGAAAAAAGGTTTATTTGGCTCAGAGCTCTGCAGGCTCTACAGGAAGCATGGTGCCAGCATCTGCTTCTGATGAGGGCTTCAAGGCACTTCCACTGATGGCAGAAAGGGAAGAGAGAGCCTGCATGTGCAGAGATCACATGGCAGGAGGAGGCAAGAGAAAGGGGAGAGGGCCAGGCTCTTTTTAACAACCAGCTCTGGTGGGAACTAATAGAGCAATAACACTCATTACTACAAGTCTGGCACCAAGCCATTCAAGAGGGATCTGCCCCCATGACCCAAACATCTCCCATTAGGCCTCACCTCCAACACTGGGGATCAAATTTCAACATGAGATTTAGAGAAATCAAACAAACCAAACAATAGTGTTCTCCCCTAGGCTCCCAAATCTCATGTGATTTTCCCATTGCAAACTACAATCATTCATCCCCCAAGTCTTAACTTGTTCCAGCCATCACCTCAGAAGTCCATAATCTTATCTGAGGCTCAAGGGAAGCTCCTTATAGCTGTGAGCCTGTAAAATCAAATTCAAGTTATTTACTTCCAAGATACAATAGTGGAACAGATATTTAGTAAACATCCCCATTCCAAAATGGAGAAATCAGCCAAAACAAAGGGGTAACAGGACTCATACAAGTTCAAAACCCAGCAAGGCAGACACCAAATCTTAAAGGTCCAAAATAATCTCCCTTGATGCCATGTCCAGCATCCTAGGTGAGGGGTGAGCTCTCAAGGCTTCAGGTAGCATCTGCCCTAATGGCTTTTCTCGGCACAGTTCATGTGGCCATTCTTGAAGATTGGATTCTAGTGCCTGCAGCTTTTCCAGGGTGAGGTTGCATGCTGCTGGTGGCTCTATAATTCTGAGGTACCCATGCAACCTCATTGCACAGCTCCACTAGGCATTGCTCTAGTAGAGTCTCCCTGAAGGGGTTCTGCCCCTGAGGGAGGTTTCTGCCTGGGTACCCAGGCTTTCTAACACATCCTTTGAAAGCTAGGAGGAAGGTGCCAAACCTCCACCCCTCTTGCATTCTGTGCAACTGCAGATTTAGCAGCACATGGAGGCTGCCAAGGCTTACTGCTTCTGTCTCTGTAGTAGAGCCAAGCAGTACCAGAGACCCTTTGAGCCCTGGCTAGAACTAGAGTCTAGAGATGCAGGGAGCAGCATCCCAGGGTGGTAAAGGGCAGCAACATCAGGGACCCTGGCCCCTGAAACCATTCTGTCGTCCTAGGCCCCTGGGCCTGTGATGGGAGGGGCAGCCTTAAAGATTTCTGAATGCATTTGGGGCCTTTTTTTCCATTGTTTTGACTATTAGCACCCTGCTCCCTTTCTCCTTGCTAATCTCTCTAGCCTTGGGTTCTTTTCCTGAAAATGCTCTTTCCTTCTCTATCACATAGCCAGCCTGCAAACTTTCCAAGTTTTAATTCTCTTCTTCCCTTTTAACTACAAATTTCAACTTTAGGTCATTCCTTTGCTCTCATAACTGACCATAAGCTGTTAAAAGTGGCCATGCCACTTCTTGAATGCTTTGCTGCTTAGAAATTTCTTCTGCCAGATACCCCAGGTTGTCATTCTTTTTTTTTTTTCTGAGACAGAGTCTTGCTCTGTTGCCCAGGTTCACTGTGTGATCTCAGCTCATTGTGTGATCTCAGCTCACTGTAACTTCTCCCTCCTGGGTTCAAGTGATTCTCAGCAATTCTCAGCCTCCTGAGTAGCTGGGATTATAGGTGCATGCCACCACACCTGCTATTTTTGTGTTTTTAGTAGAGACAGGGTTTCGCCATGTTGGCCAGGCTGGTCTTGAACTCCTGACCTCATGGTCTGCCTGCCTGAGCCTCCCAAAGTGCTGGGATTACAGGCATGGGCCACCACACTCAGCCAGGTCATCACTCTTAAATTCAGTCTTCCACAAAGCCCTAGGGCATGGACACAAAGCAGCCAAATCATTTGCCAATTTATGACAATGGCAGCCTTTGCTCCAATTCCCAAAAATTCCTCATTTCCATCTGAAACCTCGTCAGTATGGCCTTTACTATCTATATTTCTAACAGCATTTTGGTCACAACAACTTAACAAATCCTTAAGAATTTCAAACTTTCCCTTATCTTTTTCTGCTCTTTTGAGCTCTCTAAACTCTTCCAGCCTTCACCCATTACCAGGTGAAGTTCCAAAGCTGCTTCTACATTTTCAGGTATCTTTTTAGCAATGCCTACTCCTCGGCACCAATTTTCTATCTTTGTTCATTTGCGTTGCTATAAATTTCTGAGGCTGGATAACTTGTAAAGAAAAGAGGTTTATTTGGCTCAAGATTCTGTAGGCCATACGGCACTGGCATTTGCATCTGGCGAAGGCCTCAGGCTGCTTCCACTCATAGCGGAAGGTGAAGGGGAGCAAGCATGTGCAGAGATTACACGGCGAGAGGAAGCAAGAGAGAGGGAGGGAGGTGCCAGGTTCTTTTTAACAACCAGCTCTCATGGGAACTAATAGAACAAGAACTCACTCACTCATTGCAAGAATGGCAGCAGGCCATTAATGAGAGATCCATCCTGTGACCCAAACACCCCCTATCAGGCCCCATTTCCAACACTAGGGATCACATTTCAACATGAGACTCAAAGGGGACAAACATCCAAACTACAGGACACGGGTACCACATACATCAAGGTATTTGTGTCAGCATTGTCCTAAGAACAGAAGCTGGTAGGAAGGCAGGGCCTGCTTACTTGCAGCATCAGACAGTGTCTAATCAAGTCACTGGGCCCCTTCCCTAGATCCATCTACTTTGGGTCCACATCAGAGTCTCACCCACAAATATTGCTTACAGTGATTATTTTTTCCCATTATAGTGCACTTACATGGCAGAAAAAAATCCTCATGATATTCCAAGCATGTCATGATCCCAATTTCCTTTTGTTTTAAAAATCCCCAGAGGCCTCCTGGATTTGACTGCACGTAACCAGGCTCTCTCACAGTGCTCTGGAATGAGGAGGTTTGAACAGGTGGAGCTGTGTTGTGTATTGTGCCTTCTCAGTGTGCTGTGAGAGAACCATGCCCAGCATAGTGCCCTCTACTTTGGGAGAGGGCGAGAAGGCTGCCCCTCAGCAGTGCGTTCAAGAGGGTGCAGTTGTGCCATCAAATCAGCCTGAGAGGTTCAGCTAAGTGTTGGATCCAAGGAACCACAGAGAAGCAGTTTGCTGGCTGACTTGCTCCCCATGATAAGCACAGCAGAAGTCACAGGCGCCTTCACACTCCACTTCCATGTAGCTGTTTTTAATTGCAAGGTTGTGATTTACCCAAGTGGAACATTTAGAGCCTTTCCCACCTAATTACACCCTGCCCAGCAGCTGGTGCACAGACAAAGCTGCCTCTCCTGTTCCTGCAGAAGTGTTTGCCCCTAGCCACACAGCAGGCATAGGACTGTCAAATGCAGAGGCCAGATGCTTCTCCCATTTCTTTGTTCTCTCCCTCCATGCCCAGCAGTCAGACCATCCCCCTCCCCTAATATTGTCCTAATCTCTAGGAATTCCCTGCAGAGGCAGTGCAAAATCATGAGAGAGCGTGGGCTTTAGAACGGGCGCATCACCTGGCTTCAAAACTTACCTCTGCCACCAGCTGGCTGTGTATCTCAATGTCTTCATGTAGAAATTAGAGAAGGTTTGCCTCTGCCTTCCTCACTGGGCTGTGGCAAGATGACGGCTAATGTAAGTCAAGCACCCAGTGTAAAGTGGGCATTTAATAAATGACAGCCGCTGCCCCCTGTGAGTGTGCAGGAGGATTCATGTGGCTGATTAACTCCGTGTGCATACCAGTCACCTGTGACCTGCCTTGGTTCCTTCCCCCTCGAATGTGTTTGCAGGTGAAGCTTATTTGGGTCTGCCCAAAGCCGATGGACTAACATGTGCTACCCCCATTCCTCTGGGATCCTCTTCCCAGAGCCCATCCCTGGCTTCTAGGTACTGAGTTTGCCCTGCAAAGGGAAGTTTTCACTCCTTGGCCCACTGGGCATTTGCCCTCCTTCCAAGCACAGCCCTTCTCAGCATGCTACAGAAAGTTTTGCTTAGGAAGGGCAGGGCAACCTCAGAAATTCCCTCAAGGACTCTGAAGGACTCACTCAGATTATTTCCACAGGCAATCCTGTAGATTAACACTATCCTGCTTCTCTAATTTTATTGTCTATTTTGGATTTTAAGCATAAAAGTTAATGCCCATACATATCCAAGGTGATAAAGGGGAAAGACCGTAGTAAAGATGACTGGTCTAGCAGGGAGCACAGAGTCCCAGAGAGCAGCAGTCACTTGTCAGGGAGGGCGAACACTGAGCTTGGTGGCATTGAAATCATAAAAGTTAATGCAGGGTGTGTGCCCATCAACCAGCCATGTTCAACTGCCATGGCAGGCATGTACCATCTCCACACCGGGATAGAAACCAGTTCCTGGGTGCCTGCAACGCATTTTCAAATGGCCAAGGGAGGAAGTAGTCCAGCTACCTGAATAGGAGCCATGAACCTACTGTACTTAGAGCCTCATCCCATCCACGTGTTCAGAGCTACTGTGGCTGCCCATAGGGTCCTGGCCCACTGGTTCTCCAGCGCCATGGAGAAAGAAACCGAAACACCAGCAGATGCACAGAGAGGTGGGGAGAGGAGGATGAGAGGGAGCCTGAGGGAACTGAGACTAATACTTTCTGCTTGTAGCCTATAAGAAATATTTATAGACCCTGTTTCACTCAATAAATATTTATGAAGCACCTCCTCTGCTCCAGGCTCTGTCCGTACTCTGGCCCAGGGGGAAATAAGAGCTGGCAGGCAGACAGCTACAATCGAGGTACTACAGGACATTTGACCTAGGCCTGGACTCTTGGGGAAGGCTGTCTTGGAAATGGCAGCCCCGCTGGTAGCAGGCAGAGTGGGGGATGAGCTGGGGATGGAAGAGCACACACCCCGTCCCGCGATGAAGGACATCTGCGTGGGCTGGGGAAATAGAGGGGTGTTCAGTGCCTCCAGGGTCTTGGGGTGGGGATGGAGAGAAAGCTGGGTGGGGTGGGAGGTGGGTAGAAGGGGAGAGAGATGGAACTGGAGAGATAGGAAGAACAGCCCCTCAAGGCCTGAGATACCGTGGTAGGGGAGGTAAGCGGTTCCTGTCAGAATGAGAAGCCGTTGAAAGGCTCAAGGCAGAGGAGTTACTCGGTTGAGACAGGAGAAGTGTGTAGGCCTCAGAGCTGTTTTGCAGGCCCATTCAATTTTGCGAAGCTTGAGTCTAGGAGTCAGGGACAGCCCAGCATAACGTGGGACTGCCGCTGGGTCTCTGGGGGATCCCTCCAGGCCCTCTTTTCTCAGCTGTAGAGTGAGAAGGAACAGATGGTCTCAAAGATCTCCCAGCTCTGGCAGGGTGGAAATTCTCTTTGCTTGCTTAAAAAAAATTTTTTTTAATCCAGAGTTTAAAACATCACCCAGCTCCACTCCTGCAAGCTCTCTTTGCATCTGCTTACTCCTCCTTCTCCACCCCTCAGCAACTGCCTGATACTCGTTCCAGATCCTTCTCCCAGCTCAGGAGCAGCCCCATCCCAATGCCTCCCTAGGATGGGGTCCACATTCTAGAAACTCTGAAGCCGCCCTCACACTCTGATCAGGACAGGAGAAACCAGCTGTAGCCATTCTGGCCTCCTGTGGCTGTGCTTGGGACCCCAATCCATTTGGCCCTTGGCCAGAAGGAGCAAACGCTAAGGCTACCCCTCCTGGAGTCTGCTTGAGTATAATGACTTGTAGCAACTACAAGCCCAAATGAATATCTTAGAATGATTTAGCCCACAAGTTTTTCATAACTGTGTAGCACTTCCCATTCTATGAAGCATGTTCTACTGCATACTTACTGGAGGGAAGTGGAAAGAAGGTGAATAAGTTACAGTTGATGTTGGCTGCTAGATAGATTCTACATCTATCCACCCTAAGGAGTGGGGAGGGTGCCCTTCTCTGTATAGCTCTCCAGTTCCTGTGACTGCATGTGAGTGCATCAGCAGTGTTTCCCACTTGTGCTCTAGGTGCGATCATAGAGATCTCTGCTGTTTTAATAGATTTTATTGTTTAGAACAATTTTAGGTTTACGGAAAAATTGCTAAAAAAATAGAGTTCCCATATTACCTCATCTCTCTCTCTCTCTCTCTCTCTCACACACACACACACACACACACATCTTTTTTTTTATTTTAACATCTTGCGTTAGTGTGGTACAACTGTTATAACTGATTAACCAATATGTGATATAATATTAACTAAAGTCAATAGTTTACATTAGGCTTGGCTGTTTAAGTTCTACATTCTAAGGGTTTTGGCAACTGAACATTGACATGCGTCTACCCTTATAGCATCATACAGAATAATGTTACCACCCTAAAAATCCTCTGTGTTCCACCTGTTCATCCCTCCCCGGCAACTCCCAACAACCA
The DNA here is from genome assembly GCA_963573385.1 of Cacajao melanocephalus. Taxonomy (NCBI): domain Eukaryota; kingdom Metazoa; phylum Chordata; class Mammalia; order Primates; family Pitheciidae; genus Cacajao; species Cacajao melanocephalus. The sequence goes on from CAUYLG010072106.1 coordinate 39,241, forward strand.
CTGATCTTTTATTGTCTCTTTACTTTTGCCTTTTTCAGAATGTCACGTAGTTGAAACCATATGGTAGGTAGCTTTTCTAGAGGGGCCTCTTTCACTTGCCAATATACGTTTACATTTCCTCCGTGTCTTCTTGATCCCTTTGCTCTAAAAGGAAAAGGAGAGCAGGCCGTTGTGCAGAACCTCAAACTCCATAGACTTCATAGACTTCTTGGCTCGTGGGGCTGGAGAAGCCTATGTGAGGGCAGTGAGTCTATACCATGGTCTCTGCCCTCAGGCCATCCGCGGCCTCGGGGAAAGACCATCCCACAGGTTCCCTCAATACCATGTTCCGGGGTGACAACTTCTTTCTATCCTTCCCTCTTGTGTGGCCTTTGGTTGAGATTTTGTCACACATCCATGTCCCATGGCCCCAGGGCCTTCCATCTTTTCTTCATACTTTATAATCTTTACATTCATTTCAATCCCCTTACCAACACTTATGAACCCCAGCATTGCCACTGTGCTCAAAGCTGAGGATCCTAAATGGGTGAAATGAATCTAGAGGGGTGGCAGACATGCATACAGGTAATTATAAACCTTGGGGAGGGGCAGGGACAGCGCCATGTACCGGGTGCCTTGCGAGTACACAGGAGAGGCCACTAGCCCTACCTGAGAGGCAGAGAAAATCTCTCAGAGAAAGGGACAGCTGAGTCCCGTGGCACACCGTGCTCATCTTTTTGTGTACATACAAGCCACTCTTTCCCCACCTTCCAGTACACTCTCAGAACTAAATGGGACTCTAAATCTCAGGCATCTGGTAGCTATGAAATCATTCTCTGCTTCAGTTTCCTCAACTGTAAAATGTGGAAAATAATATAACCTACTTTGTAGGGTTGTTGGAAAGTGCTAAAGGAACTAATTTATGTAAAGTGCTTAGAACCACACCTGGCACAGAGCACCTAGTTAAAGATGTTAGCTATTATCATCATCATTAAATCCAGACAACTCTGTAATACTGGCTCCCTCCCTGACATCTCAGATACAGTGAAAATCTACTTGCTTGGTGCTATTTGCTTTTCTCCACAAGTATGTCACGGTGACATTTTTCCTTCTGATTGTTGAACCATCTCCAGTTTGCCACTGAGACTTCCTCTAAGCCCATATTGGTTAATCAGGTTCCCTGGGGCACAGGTCTTATACCCACCAGAAAGCAGCCTTCCCTGGTATTGTCTAGCTCATGTTTCCAAATCTGTCCTCGCGGATTTCATGAGAACTGGGAGCAGACGCTCTGTGGAAAGCCATCTGCAGATTCCCCTCCGCCCCCACCGGCCACCGAGCCATCAGAAGAGCAGAACCATAAAGAAGAACAAAATTGGTCTGGCATGACTTGTTCTTTGTTAACTTATGATCCTACAGTGATTCTTTTGTTGTTGTTAACAAAAGGAATATTTATTTAGAATAAAAAATCACAACAGTCTCACACCAGTCAGAATGGCTATTATTAAAAAGTTGAAAAATTACAGTGATTCTTATCAACCACCTATTCAGCATCTAAGGGCTGACGAGCCATTGGTTTAGTAATTGATCCAGATGCTTGTCTAGCATCAGCACAGAATTCACAAGTCTGTAGGTCACAGGAGGTCCACGGAAGGTCCACCTTCTCCTCCATTTTTGTAAAACACTGTCCCAGATGAGTCCCTTCAGTCTCCTAGGAGCACTCTGACCTCTGTAATTCCCCACAGGCCTGTAACCTTTGTTTAGCAATATCGGCTTTGAGTTTTCTGGGTATCTGGAATGGCACTTGGGCAGTGCTACCTACTAGTTTAACTCTTGGGCATTGAAATTAGACACACCTGGCCTTAAATTTCAGTTCTTTCGTTTATAGAAGCAAAATTAGTCAAGACAGTGGACATTTAAGCCTCAGACCTTTGCCAGATAAAGACATTGACAGCATCTACCTCCTCGTTAGCTGTAAGAATGAAGTACCATTGTGACTTAGACTGCTTAGAACAGCCCTTGGCATGGTGTAAACGCTCAAAACCAGTAGCTACTCTCACCATTCTGTTATTTCCCCTTCAGTATTCCAAAGGAATTTAAAAATGCCCCCTTTCTCTTAATCTCCTGCAGCACTGCATCATCCTTTAGGGCAGCAGTGTAGCCCTGCCATCTTCATTCTTCTGGCTTTAAAAAAAACTACGAATCGCCTGAGGTTGGAGAAGGCATTTGCTACACTCCTGCCCATCTGGAGTCAGCCCCTGCTCTCGATCTTTCAGATCCGGGGCACCCATAGGCACACCTGAGTCGCTGTTCTTCTCCATCCCATCATCAGCTCGCCAGGACTGGGCTCCCTTGAACTCCCAGTCTGAATCACCATGGTACGGGCTGCCAACACTCCAGAGGGACTTCCTTGTGGATCCTCAGGCTGGGAGACCAGTCCCTCTTGACCCTGAGCTTACTGAAATCTGGTGTCCTAACAAAAGCAGGATAGAGCGCCTCATTGGGCACTCAGGTGTTGAGGCATGATTGCAGTGAACTCCCACGAACCCTCTATCACATTGCACATCTAGCACAGCAGTTCTCAACTGGGGCATCTTTGCCCATGGGGGCATGTGACAATGTCTGGAGGAGACATTCTGGGTTGTCACAACGGGGTGGGGATGGGGTGCTATTGCATCTTGTGGGTCAAGGCCAGGAATGTCACACATCCCACAGTGAACAGCCACCCCCATACCACCCCCAACAAAGAATTATGCAGCCCTAACACCAACAGGGCCAAGGTTGAGAAACCCTGAATTAGGGGAGACATCCCACGAGGCTACAGAACTTAATGTCCTCCAGCTGGTAAATGATACAGTCAGGATTTGGCTCAGTCACTCTTGCTGAGTCAGGACATCTAGATCGTTCTGTATCTGGAGTCCTCTGACAGTCTGGTGGGGCATATGGAGGCTTTCCCAGAAGAATATTTTTAAGTGCATAAAATAAGACCAATGAATTATATTAAACCACAGTTATCAAAACACTTTTGAAAACTAATACGTAACACAATTTTGTGTATATATACAGTTTATGAGTGACATATTAAATAACAAGGTCTTCTGCAGGGCTAATAACTATCATAAATGTAAAGTCATGACAAATTACATAAACAATATTTGGAGATATTGCTAAACACTGAAATGTGAAATGAAAATATCTGTAGTTTCTTTTAATGACAAAGTTACAGGTCTGGCCAACACTGATTTATTGCCTGTGTGATAGGTGAGGGAGGTGCTAAATTCAGTGAAAGTTTCGTGAAAATGACGTGGAAGTGTTTCTCGTCCAAGTTCATAGACTCCATGAATTCTATCTGCTGACCTGGGTTAAACCCGTTTGCTCTAAAAGCTGTCTTCCTAAGGCTTAAGTTGGCTTCCAAACAGGCTCATTTTCTCTGCCCTGACAGGCATGCATGGGTTCCGGGTCTTATGAGCTGTCATTGGCCCCAGAGTAGCCCTTGTCATTTAGCCTGTGGTCAAGTGATACAAGAAAACCTGAATTCACAGCCCACTCCACCGTCCACTACCTATTTGGCTTGCGTCAGTTACTTAACCTCTGTGAACCTCAGTTTCTTCATCCATAAAATGGAAAGAATGCCACTGCTTTGTAGGTTTGTTGTGAAAATTAAATAAGACAGCAAACATAAGATACCCAATGTAACATTTAGTACAAAAATAAGCGTTAAAGCTGTGAGAAACAAACTTACCTGTTCAAACCCAAAGAATGGACTTAGAGACCCAGAGAACAGAGAAAGTGAGACTTTTAATGACAATTTTGCAAGATTGGTGTTTGGCATGCAGGCACACCCAGCACAATTTTAACAAGCAATTTATCCCCTAGTGCACAGGTCCTTCCCCCGGTTCCTCATAGGCTGATTCCTACAGCGTTACAACTCTCGGACGGACATCACCTATTGGTTGTTACGGGATTTAGGTGTTTTCTTTAGGGTTGTCTTGCTGCATTTTGTTGCAGCCCACAATGCATTGCAATCTTAGTTAGCTCAGGGGCTCTTCAAGTATTTGACTTATGACCTAAGTAACTGGGCAGGCTGATAAGAACAGACAAAGCGAGCTATTTTGCAGACTAGTAAACTTTTATTTTAGACTAAACTTTTTTTGTTCGGGTGAGGGCAACTAAGTGCAGGGGGTGGGAGGAAAGGGAAGCAGGCATTGGCTACTCAATCAGGGGCCTAGTATGTTCAGTTTTTTTTGTAGTCTGCTGACCTAAGCCGATTTAAGGCACTTGGTCTTGGAAATGGACTGCTGTGTACATTATGTCCTTTAATTCCCTCCTCTTTTTCTTTTTACCCCTACTGGTCCCGTTTCCACATTTATTTTTGTGTCCTTTGGTTCTTCAATTTATTAGGTACTCTTTTAGGGGCTCTTATTGAGTTAATATGAATGTTGGGATTAAAAGAATTTGTTAGATCTCTGCAACTTTGGTGGCCATGTGGATTTTCGAGGATTTTATGGAATGCCAAGGTGAATGGAATGGCCAATTAAACTAAGGCACAAGTCCCAGTTTAATTGGATGGTAACAGGTCCACAATACCACCAGACATTACCCCAGGGTGTATGAAGAGCTAAGTAGTTGCTTTTGTTTGACTTACCAGTAACATTTAGGATGTGGGTACAAGTAGAGAGTTGAACTCTGCCCCTGTCTAGAGAGACAAGAGAGTGGTTTATATTCCCTATGGAGAATGAGGGCATTGCTTTAGGATCTGACCCCTGCAATGCAAGACAGAACAAGAATAGACTTTTGTAAGTCTCATTTCCCCATGCATCCCTGTCCTGGTATAGAGCAACGTGCAACACATTCCTTTGGGACTGGGGTTCCATCCTAGGGGAAACTGAACTTCCTGCACCTGAGGCTGCCCAGCAGAAGTTGCATAACAGTCACTCTTATTAAAAGCCAGAACCAAAAATTTGGTCCATACAACCCAGGCGTTTATATCCCCATATCCAGTCTTAATTTCTGAAATTTGCCTTAAGTTAGTTACCTTAATTATTTTTACTTTTTTAAGGTTATCGTTTGGTGGGTTAAAGAAAGTAGTGGGACTGGGAGGTAGAGTAATCCTGGGGGGGCTCGGGGTGGAGTTGGTGACTAGCCTAAAAGCTAACCACCCCATGGGATCCCTTCCTGAGATAGTTATTCCTAATCTAGACCTCCTAGGTTCCTGGTCTAGAGTAGCTGGGTTGTTACGGTAATTAATCTAGGATTGCATTTTACATTTCTACAGTTCGGTGACATAGGGCCCTTATACAAATGTGTTTTATTTTTTAAGGGTTTGTTTTTGGAAGAATGACTCTCCCAGTCTTGAAACTGGGTGGTCCACCAGACCTGATTCCAGCTAGCACAGGGCTTTCCCTAAAAGCAACCTGTTTCGGGACGTAGATATTTGTTTGCTTGTGAAGGCTACCTTTGGTTTCCCGAATTCCCACAATGTAAGACTTGGTAGGCATTAAACTTCATGGTCTGGTCTGGGGGGGTGCAGGTTCTACTTAGGTTGACTATTAGTTTGATTGGATATTCCCTATTTTCCACCCCTAATACTGGGCGCTATTTAATATTTAGGTCTCCTTTTACCCCTTGTGTTAGGATTAATCCTAACCATATTCGACCCCAGCGATGGCTCCTGCTTATAGCTTCCTTCTAGGTTTTCCTTGGAGTTAGCTTTAAAGGTGTCTTAGATGATTTATACACTTCCCATTTACCCTTTTCCCTTCCTTCCAGCGGTTCTTGTATCATTTTTTGACCTGAGTGTCATGTATTTACCCCAGTTCAGATTTTGTATGACCATCTTAGGGATTAGGAGCACTTGACAGGGACAGTCCCAGCTTGGATGGAGCTTGTCTTCTTTCAAAGTCTTAATTCGCACCGAGTTGCCAGACTGGAAGTGGTGAACTTGAGAGGCAGGGTTTGAGTCAGAAATTCTTTTAACCTAAGGATGTAAGGGTGGAGGATATGGCCAGTGTAAAATTTCTTAAAAATTGGTCTTTGGTTTCCACAGTAGGAAGCTTAGCAGTCCTGCCTAAATAAGGGAATGCTTTGAAATGGCCTTAACCCAGGAGGTCTTCCTCCGATAGTCTGTTTTTTAACTACTTTTTTGTGTATTCTCTGGCAGTTTACAGAACCCCCACACACTTGTTTAGCAAGGGTATAAATCCCGACACACCCCTAATTCTTTAGCATTCTATCACACATGGCCTGCGGACCTCAATGACTGCCCTTATGCAGTATAGACATTGATTCTCTTATTATGGGTTTGCTTATTTCTCTCCCATCAGGGAGCATCCAATCTCAATCCCTAGTTTGAGTGGCCCCTATTTTACCCAGTTTTTTCTCCTCCTCCTTAGAAAATTGGGGTTTTAATGCCACCTTAAGGATACCTGGGATTAGGCTGAACAGCTTAACTTCTTTCTTCATAGAGGCTTGCTTAGCAGCTTTATCCACAAGCCCGTTCCCCACAGCTTTTATAGTGTTTCCTTTCTGATGGCCATTTACATGAGCCATGGCTATCTCTGCTGGAAGCAGGAAGCTTTTTAGAGCATGTTTGACCAGTTCCCTATGTACCAATTTTATCATCCTGCCATTTATTAGGCCCATTTTGTTCAGATCTTTCCAAAGGTGTGTATGTACCATGGGTAATCGTTATTCTTAAGGGAAGTCAGGAGCTAAATAATACTTTTTGCAAGATTCTAGAGGCTTAAATAACAACCTGTGGTGTCTGCTTGATGTCCATTACATCATCCATTTCTCACACCTGGTCAAGCGGCTTTTCACGAATTCTGCACCAATCCTTCCTTCCCCCTCTCCTGTTATCCATATATAAATGCCTGGAGGTCTTTCTACCCCCACTGCCACAGCTTGACCCGTTTGTGTCTCCTCTACCTGCACATCTTTCCTCTGGGAAGGTCTAGTCCTTATGACGGGAGCTCAGCCACTCACAGTACGGCTCGTCTGGATTCTCAGCGGTAAGTCTGAGGCTGTAGGAACCACCCTGTGTTTGGAGCAGTTTGGTTTTTAGGTAGTGATTTTTTTTTTTTTTTTTTTGAGACAGAGTCTTCCTCCGCCACCCAGGCTAGAGTGCAGTTGCGCAATCTCGGCCCATTGTAACCTTTGCCTTCTGGGCTCAAGCAGTTCTCCCCCCTCAGCCTCCCAAATAGCTGGGATTACATGTATGTGCCATCACGCCTGGCTAATTTTGTATGTTTTGGTAGAGATGGTGTTTTGCCTTGTTGGCCAGGCTGGTCTTGAATTCCTGGCCTCAAGCGATCTGCCCACCTCAGCCTCCTAAAGTGCTGGGATTACAAGCATGAACCACCACGCCTGGCCCAAGTTCCAATTTTCTGTCTTCGATTTTTCTGAACTCTGAACAGTGTCCCTATCCTCCATGCTTGGATGCCCCTCTTGCCCCAGTTTACCCAAGCTCCCTCCACTCCTAGGGTGGGCCTATCTAGGTTTTCTTTAACTAACTTGAAAAGTTATGTAAATTACTTTTGTTCTCTTTTTCTTTTCTTTTTTTTTTTAATTGAGATGGGGTTTCACTATATTGCCCAGGCTGGTCTCGAACTCCTGAGCTCAAGCCATCCTCCCACCTTGGCCTCCTAAAGTGATGGGATTACAGGCATGAGCCACCGTGTCCAGCCTGGTTATGTTAAATCCAATCTGAGCCCGTGTCCAGTGAGTGTCAGGACTTGTTTGACACCAGCCTGAGTTGAATGTAACATCTCCGAGAAAGATGTGCCACAAGTGTCTTGTATCCCGATGAGAAAACCAGTTGTGGGGTCTCCTTCTGTGAGGTCTGGGGCCTTCATTACCCTTACTTCTCTCTCATGAAGTCTCTATGTGACAGTGTTTTCTTAAGTGCAAGATGTTAATACATGTTAGGTAAAAGAAGGGTCCTGAGGGAAACTAGGGGGAAAGTTTCATTCACCCAATCAGGTTTCTTTACTGAAGGGCTTCTCAGAGTATTTAAATAGTAATGGTAAGATCGGGTCTCCCATATGTTATGGACTGATTGTATCTGCCCCACCGCCAATTTATATGTTGAGATTTAATCCCCAGAATGGGGGCATCAGGAGGTGAGTCCTCTGGGAGGTGATTAGGTCCTGAGGGTGGAGCCCTTGTGAATGGGATTAACAACCTTTTAAGAAGAGACCAGAGATCTCCATTGCCCGCATTCCACCATGCAGTGATAGAAGTGGGCTGTCTGCAGCCCGGAAGAGGGTCTTCACCAGAACTCAGCGGTGCTGGCACTCTAGCTCGGACTCGGACTCTGGAACTGTGAGAAATAAATGTCCGTTGTTCATAGCCACCCAGTCTATGGTACTTTGTAGCCTAAACTGACTAAGACAACCAGGGAGCCTCTTCTCATAGAGCATCTCAGGACCCTCTGGGAAATGCTAACGCAGGACCAGAGGGGGACTGACCATGAGGCCACCAGAGCCCGTACCTCATGGCCCCACTCACTAAACTGGCCTTTCTGTGCCCTGACACGTTATGCTTGAAGGCTGACTGGGAGGCTACAGTGGCCCCAGCAGGGCACATTGCCCCAGCAAAGGTCACACAGCACTCCCTAGCAAGGTTCTAGGACTACAGGTGCACCCCACCTTCAATGACAGGGCTCCCACCTGTTTCTGGGGGGCCTCACTCACCAAGGCTCCACACGCTTCAACTCTAGGAGGAAAGAGCCAATAAGACTCTGCTCAGTATCCCACTCAGAGGTCCCCACGACCACTGTTTCCCACCCCAGGACTGGAGCAGCAGAGGCAGGCGAGGGGCAGGTGCCCACGCAGGCAAGGCCATGACTGAGCTGATGCACCTGAGGGAGAACTGAGGGACAAAAGCCTGAGAGGCTGATCAGGAGCTCACACACCTGAACAGAGAACGCTTCAGGTGTGACATTACCAATACCAAGCAAAGAAGCTGAAAGATGCGTGATCACCTTTTTATTCTCCCTGTAGAAAATAATAATACAAAACTATTGTCCTATGAAGAGATCAGAGAAACAGCCAAAACATGCAAGATAAAAATATTACAGATGAGTGGCAGAGGGTCAATAATAGTTTACAAAATATTTTTTTATTCTTTTCCGGGTTTTGTGATGTCTATGTTATCAACTTTCAGCTTTTTGAAACGTACAATTTGTTGTGATTTCTTGTTCTGAATAAATCTTCGTTTTTGTATTAATGTTGCTTGTAGTTTTACGTTCTTTTTCTTAAAGAGGACCCCCTCCAAGACGCTGTTCTCACCCCACCCAAGCCTGGCTGGGAGGCAGCGGATGGTCTGGGGGTGACCTGCGGGATCCCTTCCAGCGCTGTCATTTTATCAGCCTCTATAAAACCCAGGTGTCAGGAGTGCAAGTCTGATAAGAAGGTAATAAGGACTAACATTTTTGAGCCTATCAGGTTTTCACAGCACTTTCATTCCGTTATCTCCTTCAACTCTTCTAACAACTCCGGGTAGGTCAGGTCGGTAAATATGCCGTGGGCCTGAATAAAACAGTCATTAAAAAGAAGGAAGGGAGAGAGTAATAAAATCAAGACGCCTTTAAACTTTAGCATTTTCTCCGTGGCCTGACCTGTCCCTCTGGCCTTTGCTAGTGCCGTCCCCCCTGTCCCCTTTCAGCCTGGGCTCCTCTGCGCCCCCATAATGGCCTCAAGGGCACCATATGCTCCGTTAGGTGTTGGTGCCATTTCTCTAGTTTGTTTGTTTACTAGACAAAGGGCATTCTCAGCTGAGGCCAGGAGACTTGGTTTCTGGGCCTTCGTCTGTCACACAATGCATGACCCTGAGCAGATCTCTCCTTAGGTCTTCTCTCACTCCTCTCCCCGACCCCCACCCTCACTGCCCTCACTCTCCCAGGCCCACCAGATGAGCAAGTTAGATGACTGGTTAACTTCCAGCTAAAACAGCCACGTGGGTGAGGGTTCTTAACTCCTTCTCTGCGGACGTTTCAGGGCCTGAGCTCACTCTGCCCTCAGAAGGCGCCACGCACCAGCTCACCGAGAGCAGCACCTGCCTGCCAGGCCTGCTGTGTGCTCAGTGGGTGAGACACATCCCAGAGAGAAAGCGTCCAGAGCCAGACCAAACCAGGCACGGGGCCACAGTCAGCTCTGAGTGTGCAGCGAGTGGCCCTCTACTCTCCCTCGGCAGAGACAGCGGAGTCTGTGAACTGACTCCAGGGGACACAGATGCCTGCGTGGCTTGCTCCGGAAATGCCAACGGCAGCATGAACAGACTGACCAATCTCTCTCCTCCCTCTCCCAGGCAGGGTGCCGATGAGGGGCTATAGGATGGTTTCAAAGATGACAGACCAGGCAGATCTGCACCATGGAACCAGCCCTGAGGAGCCCAGAGCTGGTGAGAATGGACAGAGCCCTGAGCCAGGAGCTGGGCTTCTGACTGCCTGTGCCCGTCTGCCTCCCACCCTCCCCACACGTACAACCACAGAGTGCCCACTCTGTCCAGGGGCTGCATAGCCCAGCGCCTTCATTCTCCACACACCTACCCACTGGCCAGGGCCTGACCATGGTCCCCGCCAGCCCACTTCCTTCCTAGATCACCGCCTTGCCCTGCTCCTCCTCCTTCCATTAGCTTCAACTCCTGAAGGCTCCCCGTCAACCTCCTCTCCCCATCCCTGCCTCTGCCCAGGACTCAGAGAGCTCCCAACCACACTGGGGAACAGGATACAGCCTGCAGCACCTGAAGCTCCTCATTCAGACTATGGAAGAGGCAGAGGCCAGTGCACAGCCCGCTCCCAGGAGAAAGGAGCAGACGCTCGCTCCAGAGCAGCATCAGAGGAGTCCCCGAAGGACAGCGGCTTGTAAAAGTAATTCCATATGGCTTGGACAGCCCAGGCTGGAGGCAGTAGGAAACGAGAATGAGGGATCAGAGGGGGATGAAGGGGGAGTCAGGGAGAGGGAAAAGCTGAAGAAAGAGAAAAAAAGGGAAGGGAGGTAGATGGGGAGAAGAGGTGGAACCTGGCAGGAGAAAGAGCCCCAACCACCCCAGGGCCAGCCTGCAACCTGGCACTCTCACAGTGGACAGACAGGTGCCCTGGCTCCCCCCTCGCCCTCGGCATGCTGGTCAATCTCTCCTCCCAAGCATGATCACCAAGGCAGCACCGTGCTCCATGACTCAGGTGGCGTGGCTTGGAGGCTGATCCCTGCCAAGTCCCCTCCGAATGCTGATTTGCTGAAAGGAGAGACACAGCCCTCTCCTACTGGACTCCTCAGAGGTCAGATAGAGCCTGGCCCGATATTGTCTCTATTGATTTCCCTTCTCCCCAACCCCGTAGGCCAGGGCAGTCTGGTGCCTCATAAAGGAGCTGGGAAGGCAGCCTGGGTGCAAGAAGAACATGGGAGGGGGAGTCAGGTAAGCGACTCCCACGCTGATTCAGCTGTCTGGGCCTCAGTTTCCCATCAGGAGAAGAGGTGTGGACATTGATGGCTCCTAGGGTCCCTCTGGCTCTGATATTCTCTGCTTCTACTTCATTCAGTATGTGCTCTGTATGAGCGCAAGGATCATAACATGGCCCAAGTGACTCGGAGTATAATTTCTGAGCCTCTGAATGCCTGCTTTCCACTAGGAGCAAGCTGTTAGCTCTGGGTGATTCATAATTTGAGTCCTATGTATAGATTCAGAAGCTATACGATAGCTCTGAAATTGTACGCTAAGTATTGTACAATTATATATTTTCCTTGGAAGAAAGTATGTAATTGTACTGGATTTTCAAAAGGTTTAGAACCACTGCTCAGGCCACTTAGCCCTTAGAGCATGTCTTCGGCAAGCAATTCTGAGCCCAGTGTCAGGCAGGAGGACACAGCCAGCATGTGAGAATTGAGAGGAGCAGACAGCGACACTGAGCCCTGAGGAGCAGCACCTGTCCAGGGGCTGGAGGGAGCACTCAGAAGGTGGAGAAGAACCTGCGGGGCCGGCCGGCAGAGGCAGCGGTAGGTGGAGGAGCAACCCGTAGTATACACAGCCACAGAGGAAGAGCCACCGCTTGTGATCATATCTGGTACAGGAGAGGTCATTTCTGTGAAGTTTCTGAAACTGCAGTATAACTTGTTCCTGCAGGTACTGCCCGCATGAAGGGTTCTCCACTACCGTGCCCTGTCTGCTCTCATGACTCGCCTCTCACAGCCCTGCTGCTTGGGTGGGAGCCAGGAGATCTAACATCCCTCCCTCTTGGACCCACTTAATCACAGCGGGTTCTGTGACCCCCACCTTCACCCTCTCAGCCTTCAGCTGGATTCACAGCCCTGCTGCTTGGGTGGGAGCCAGGAGATCTAGCATCCCTCCCTCTTGGACCCACTTAATCACAGTGGGTCCTGTGACCCCCACCTTCACCCTCTCCGCCTTTAGCTGGATCTGCACCAGAGTGATCATCTCCCTTGATTCCCATCCCTTCATCAGAATCATCAGAATAATCCTTCCAAGAGGCAAACACACCAAACCCAAACCCATCCTGGGTTTCCCATCCCCTGGGACTAAGGTCAGACCCTGGGGCTCCCAGATCCCTTGTTCCTTGTGGCCCTTTTGCCAGCTTCTCCAGAAATGAAAATGTTTTTCATTATAGATAATAACACAATCTGTATTTTAAATGAGTACATTTAATTTAATATCTTTAAAATCGACACATAATTCTACACATTTATGGGGTACATGATGTTTTGATCCATATAATATATAGTGATCAGAGTTATTAATATATCCATTCTCTCCCACAATTTTAAGTGAATCAAGTAAAGAAAAAATCAGCAAAATAGCCTATTCAAAGATGTAGGCATGGTGAATGAGTGACATCTGGGAACCATTGGAGTAGACAGATGAGCTCTGCTGCCCCTCCTGGACCAAGCACTCCCCCCTCTAAACTGTTTCTGCATGTCCCATCAAAGGACCATTTGCCGTTTACAGAAGCAGAGGCTCTTAGCCCTTAGAGCATGGCAGCCAAACCCACCTTCTGAGATGGACCGGATCTTGGGTGTGTGCATCGGGGGGATGGTGGGCTGCGGAGTGGCTCCAGCATAATCACACTGACCTTGTGTCTTCATCAGTCCTCAGTCTCAATCAAAAACATAAAGGAACGCTGTCCTGAGGAACACTTTGCCACACCAGGTAATAGAGATGCTGCCCCAGGTGGATTTGCTCAAAGCAGTCAGATGTCAGCTAAGTCAGAATCCTTTGGAATTCCATGTGCTTCTGTACAGCAGGTGCTGAGGTCACGGTCTGGCTCTAGGCTCAGAGGCCCCCAGATGATGAAGCAATTTAAACACTCTCTGCCTCCCCAGACTGGCTGGACAGGGGAGTGAGGCAGCACAGGGAGGCAGCAAGGCTGGACAGGTGCCCGCTAGGTGATGCTGAGAGCATGGGCTGCCAGGCTGCAAATGCCAGCCAGCTGTGGCTGCATCCCCTCACTGAATGAAACCTCCAAGCTGGCTGCAGAGCAGCCTTACAGTTCCCTCCCTCAGACCCTGCAGGGCCTTCCCATCACCCAAAAATACACCGAACTTCACCCAGCAGGCTGTCTCCAGCCAGGCACAGCTGGCTCCCTCACACTCCACACTCCACCAAAACTCCACATCTCTCTCTGGGGTCCTCAAATGCCCCCTTCCCTGGAAACCCCTGGGCATTACACGTGCTGTCCTTCTGCCTGGAATTCTCTTGCCCCACTTACCCGTTCACCTATCGAACTTTGCTCAATCTTCAGGTCTCAATTTTTCACACATCACTAAATGTCTCTCCCGCCCTCTGTTCCTGGAGCCCTCCCCGCTGTGTGTCACTGCTTGTCCCATGTTGGTTTCTGCCTCTGGACTGGAAGCTGCTGGAAGGCAAGGCCAGGTCAGTTTCCACCAGATCTATACTTGTGGGATGCCCAGTTTATGCTCTTTGAATGAATGAATGAGCAATTGTGTGCCTCCAGGAATCCATTACAAATAGCAAGACGCCCGTGGAAATTGTCATAGATGGTGTCTGGGGACTGAGTCAGATTTCACATAACCACATCAAACAATTCCAAGATCAGTCTGTCCTCTCCAGAAAGGTGTTACCTTCCCACTCTCCTTCAAGTGAGGAGCCTGCACCAGCCATCCAGGAACTCCAGAGCCTGGGTGACTTAGGCCATAGTGCTAAGCCTTTCTGCTTCTCCCCTGACAGGCATGAAAATGATGGGCTGTTGAATGCTGAGCCAAGGAGTATACAGCAAGCAGGCGAAAGAGGGAGTGAGGAAAGGTGGCCTGCACTTCCTGCCTATCCTGGAAATGTGGGGCTACATTTTCCTGCCAGGCAGGTCCTCTCCTCACCACCTACCCGGAAGGGCCTGGGAAGCCACACACATTCCTCCCCCTGCAGGGACATCCAAACCCACAGGCAAAGTGGGCTATATGATGTTCCCTCTCGCCCAGAACTACCTCGTGGCTGCTGCCTACGTTTTGCACAGTAAGAGCATCATTTAGGTCAACAAGCAGGTGTCAGCAGTGTGAAAGCAGCTCACAGGAAGTAGGTCATTCTTGTCATACCCAACTAAAACAGTCAAGAAACTTGGGGTAGAGGGGAGACCGGGCACCGTGGCTCACACCTGTAATCCCAGCACTGTGGGAGGCCAAGGCAGGCGGATTACTTGAAGCCAGGAGATCAAGACCAGGCTGGCCAACATGGTGAAACCCCATCTCTACAAAAAATACAAAAATTAGCCAGATGTGCTGGCGCACACCTGTAGTCCCAGGTACTCGAGAGGCTGAGGCAGGAGAATCGTTTAAACCTGGAAGTGGAGATTGCAGTGAGCCAAGATTGTACCACTGCACTCCAGCCTGGGTGACAGAGCAAGACTCTGTCTCAAAAAAAAAAAAAAAAAAAACAAAACAGAAGAAACTAGTGGGGAAAAGCACTCAGGACACATAACGTTGCTCCAAGAACACACATCTCTACAAGTCTGGCTGCTGAAGCTGCCTGTTGTAACCTGAGGCCAGTTTTATATATAACGGCTACGCTAACTTGCCACAACTCTGGGACTACCTTCATGGCTTTTGCTCACCTTCCTGGCTCATCATTCAGAGGCTGCCAGTTCCCAGGGCTTTGTTAATAACAGTGAACTTTCTCCCAAGAACACATGTAACGTTCCTCTTTTTTATAAAACCCCCAACCTTCTCTTTGTTCTTTAGACATACCGTCTTCAGAAGACCACTCCGTCTGTGTGTACACTCTGAATTGCAATTCTTTCTTCCCAAATTAAATGCTACATTTAGAGATTCATCTCTCTGTTTTTATTTTGGTTAATCTCTACATTTTTATTTTGACTTCAATAGTAGATACGGAAACAATTTGCACAATTTTTTTCTAATTTTAAAATTTTCTGAAAGTATTAAATTTTTAAAACTTTTGATGATAAAATATGTATTTTGTTAAAAAAGCGTCTTAACTATTTTTAAATGTATATTTCATCGGCGTTAGATACAGTCATATTGTCGTACAACCATCAGCACCATCCATTTCTAGAACTCTCCATCTGTCAAAAGTGAAACCTTAAACCCATGAAACCATACTTTCCCATTCTCCTGCTACCCCTAGTCCTGGTAGCCACCATATTCTACTTTCTGTCCCTGTGACTTTGACTATTCCACATACCTCAAATCAGTGGAAGCATGTGGTGCTTGTCCTTTTGTGTCTAGCTGATTTCACTTAGCACAGTGTCCTCAAGTTTCATCTAGGAAGTTGTAGCGTGACACAAGTTGTAGTTTGTGTCAGAATTTCCTTGTCTTTTAAGGCCGAATAATATTCCTTTGTATGGATAGACCACATTTTTCTGATTTAGTCATCCATCGATGGACACTTGGATTACTACCAGCTTTTGGCTATTGTGAATAAAGCTGCTATAAACGTGGTGTGCAAGTATATCAAGACCCTGCTTTCAATTCTTTTGGATATATGCCCAAAAAGAGGTATTACTAGATCATATGGAAACTTTATTTTTAATTTTTTGAGAAATAGCCATACTGTTTTCCATAGCTAAAAGTTTAATATTAAGAATGACAAAACAAGGAAGGAGAAGAAGAAGGGGAGGAGGAGGAGGGAGGGAGGAAAGGAAGAAGGAAAGGAGGGAGGAAGGGAAAAAGAAAGAAAGAGGGAAAGAAAGAAGGAAAGAAAGAAAGAGAAAGAAAGAAAGAAAAGAAAAAGAAAGATGAAGGGAGGGAGGGAAGGAAAGAAGGAAGGGAAGGAGGGAGGGAGGGATGTTGGCAAGGATGTGGAGATACTGGAAGCCCTGTGCACTGTTGCTGGGATGTGAAGTAGCGCAGCTGCAGTGGAGAAGGGTTTGGCAGTTCCTCATAGAGAGGAGGGCACAAGGCAGGATATCGACAGGTACACCTGCTTGAAGCTGATGGTCTCACCAACGGCCACAGGAAAAGAAAGGTCCAGCCAGAGGATGGGAGGTGCAGACAAGGGGGGCCCAATACAATGGGTTAATCACCCTTGTATACTAAGCACATGTATGTGGCCTGGAGATAATGCTCAAGAGATCATTGTCAAATATCTCACATTCATATGGCACTTACCATATGCCTGGCACAGTCACTGGGCTTTCATATATTAATTCATTATTTAATCCTCACAACAACCCTATGTATCCTGTTATCTTCCCATTTTACATGTTAGGAAGCAGAGACAGAAGCAAGTTTAGTCACATGCCCAGGGTCACACAGCTGGTAAATGGTGAAGCAGGGACTCGAAGCCACTCTGCAGACTGCCTGACTATAATGCAAATCAGTCAAATGAAGGTAGAATGCACATCCCATGGTATACTTTATTTCC
Source organism: Cacajao melanocephalus (assembly GCA_963573385.1). NCBI lineage: Eukaryota > Metazoa > Chordata > Mammalia > Primates > Pitheciidae > Cacajao > Cacajao melanocephalus. The sequence continues at coordinate 56,065 of CAUYLG010072106.1, forward strand.
CAAGCCACCCCATATCAAGGAAAGCAAAAATATCACAGAGGAATTAAAAAGAAAATTCTTTAGGCTTTGGCATCTGACAGATCCGGCTGAGTTCAAATCTTGATTCTGCCCCTCATGACCTATGACCTTCAACAAGCCACTTAAACTCCCTGAGCATCACTTTCTTATCCCTAAAATGCAGGTGCAAATACATTATTACTCCTAGTAGCCGAGAGCTGGAAACAGCCCAGGAGCTCTTCGGGAGAAGTGTGGCACATCCATACGATGAGATAGTACTCAGCAATAAGAAGGAATGAATTACTGATAACACACTACAACATTCATTCAACACGGATGAAGCTTAATAACCTTACGCTCAGTGGAAGAAGCCTGAAATGAAGGAGTGTATTGCATCTGATTCCATTTTTTATGAAGTTCTAGAAGAGGCAAAACTAAGCTACAGTGGAAAAATCAGAATGGTGGTTGCCTCCGTGGGGTGGAAGCAGAGATTAAGAAAGGGCAAGAGGGAAATTTCTGTGGTGATGGTAATGTTCTATATCTTGTTAGGGATTTGGATTACACAGCTGTTTGCTTTTCTTAAAACTCAATAAATGTGTACTTAAGATTTGAACATTTCATTGTACCTCAAAAGAAAAATCTGTAAAGAAAATATTGAACTTTAGTTGATGATGGACTGCTGAATTTAGGGGAAAACGTATTGATGTTGGCAATTTACTCTGAAATGCACCAGAAAATAAGGTGGATTAATGGGTGGATTGAGGATGAATAGATGGATAGATTATGTGACAAAGCAAATACGGTAAAATGTCAATAGCAGAATGTAGCTAGTGGGCATATGGGAAGGGTGCTCACTGTAAAATTCTTTCAGCTTCACTATATGTTTTTAAAATTTTATAAGAAAGTTAGAAAAAATATATAGTATTTTTATCACAGAGTCATCGAGCATATTACCTGAGATGAAGTCAAGTCTAGAACTAGGTGCCTGGTTGACATGATCATCTCCCGTTATGGGGTGAATTGTGTGCCTCCAAAAGCCGTATGTTGGAGTCCTAACCAGTACCTCAGAATGTGACTTCACTTGGAGATAAGACCTTTACAGAAGTAATCAAGTTAAGAGGCAGTAATACTGGAGAAGGGTGAGCTCTAATCCAATATGACTGATGCCCTTATAAAAAGGGGAACTTTAGACACAAACGTGCAGACAGGGAGAACATTTGAAGACCAAGGCAGAAATCGGGTGATGCTTTTACAAACCAAGAAATGGCAAAGATTGCTGGCAACCACCAGAAATCAGGGGAGAGGCATAGAATAAATTCTTCCTCCTAACCCTCAGGAGGAACAACCCTGCTGACCCCTTGATCTTGGACTTCTGGTCTGCGGAACTATGAGGCACAGCCAGTCAGACAATCAGGAGGACTAGCACTCAGTACAATCTCCAGGGAAGTCAGAGGCTGCAGGGCAGCCTCATAGACACCTTCAAGCCCTACAGCCCACCAGGCCTCTACCCAGACAGGTGCTTCCCGGAAACATTGCCTTGGAACATGCAGGAGTGTGTCCTCTGAGTGTCACCATGCTTTGGGCCTGGGCTTTACCCAGCCAAGATGGCAGCATAGCCCCAGGGTCCCTCTAACCCATGCACACCTGTGAGCAGAGTCAAGGGCACCCCTTTGTCCAGCCAGGCTCAGCCCCATACCAGGACACACAGCTCGACAAGCAAAGCATGAGCTGGGTTTCAGCCCCCACGTGACCCTAAACCACCTTTGTACACAAACTTTTCAGTCATGTCAGTAACTTTCCTTTCTGCCTTGAATTGCTGCCGCCTTGCCCTGAAGCTCCTAATCCCTTAATGGTAAGAATACGCAAAGCTGCTCTTTGAAGGCCACTTAGTCTCTTTCTGGGTTTAAGTCTTTGAGGGGGAGGTTAACTCAGTCTCACTGAGTACATTCTTGGTCCATTCAAAGTTCAAATTCCTGTTTCCGGCTTTTCTTTCTTCTCTCAAGATCAAGCATCTCAATTTGCCTGGACTAAGGAGTTTCAAAACCAGGAGAGTCCTGGGCAAACAAGGACAAGTTGGTCACCCTGAAACCTCAGGTGGCCCTATTCCCTCATGCGTTTAATTTGTATTCTCTGAGTCTCCTTTCACGTGTTTTCTGGGGGCTTGGGCTGCCTCTTCTGCAAATTGGCAGTTCATAGTCCTTTATCATTTTCTTACTACATTTTAAATTTATCTTTTCATAGTCTTTTAATGATTTAAGAGATCTACTGTGTGGTGGAAACACATTTCCTAGCCTATTGTTTGCGCTTTGATTTTGCTCATGGATTTTCCTTCACTTATAAAATGTTTGATTTTCATGTAGCCAACATATATCTCCCCCTTTGTTGATGGCTTCTGAGATTTCTAACTTGTTTAGAAAGTGCTCCCTCCCTCTACGGTTATATAAATAGGCCCCTAAATTCTATCCTCATATATTAATGTCTTATTTTGACACGTAAATCTTTAATTCACCTAGAATTTGTTTCTACATATGGTTAAAGTAGAATCTCATTTTGTTTTTCTTAAAGTTGGATAGCCAGTTGTACCTGAACAGTTGATGGAAACGCCCTTTGTTTCTGACTGAAAATGCTGCCACTATATTTTAGGTTTCTCTACTCATCTGATATTTCTGGGCTCTCAGATCTGTTTTCTTAATACATTGGCTGGATCCAGTGTCAGTACTACGCGGTTTTAGTATTGGTTGCTTGAGTCTGAGTTTTACTGTCTACTAGAACTGGTCCCCACACATTTGCATTTTCTTCACTTTTATTTGCTGAACATTTGAAATGTACCATCATTTTACATTTACTTTACAATTATTTTATCTACATAGGATCTAAAATTAATTTATCCAGCTTTTAGAAGTAAAATTCTAACTACAATTGCCTTAAATTTGTATAGTAATGTCTTGAATTTGTATATTAGTTTTTAAGAACTGGCATTTTTTGATGTTAAGTCTTTTCACACAGAAACATAGGTTGTACATATTCATTTGCTGAGGGTTTTTTTTTTAATGTCCTTCAGTACAATTTTATCATTTGACTTCTGTAAATAGTTTACCTTTTCTTGTTAAATGCATCCTTAGGAATTGTATAGTGCCTGCTGTTATTATGAATGGGCTATTTTTTTTTCATTTCCCTTCTCAAATGTTTATTGCTACCATAAATCAAATCTTTATGTATTTATCCACCTATCTACCTTACTAAATTCTCTTACTAATTTTAATATTATTTTATTAAGATCTGTAGGTCGTCTGGGTATATGCTCAATCATCTGCAAATAAAGACATTTCTGTCTTCATTTCCAATGCTTATTCCAATCAATTCATTTTCATCTTATTGTTATTAGTTAAACCCCCCAATGCTGTGGAGATCAATAGTGATGGTAACAGGCACTCTGTCTTGTTCTTGAATTAATAGAGGTGACTTCAGCATTTTTCCCTTTCGTAAACTGTTTGCTCTTTGTCTGTAATAAATAGTCTTTATTAAGCAGTTTCTATCTATTCACATGCAACCGTCTCTTAGAGGAAAAAAAATGTATGTACCTGTCAGATACATAATAGAACTACCACATATCTATGATATTGGCTACATAAATTGTGAAGCATGAATCATATTTCTATTTGATCTGCCAGGTGAGAAACTCATAAAATTTTTTGTGGTTAGGAAACTTAGAATAGTAAACCAGGGTCATTTTAGAAATACCGAATGCCACTTTCTCACGGAAAGAGCCCACCCAGGGTGTGTCACCTGCACTCCCACACCGCGCATTTGCTGACCACAGGGGCCCTGCTGAGAGCTTGGAGGCCAAGAGACAACCCCCCAACGGTGGGCTTCCAATCCAGGTGAGTGGTGGGCGGAAGGGAAAGGGAAGAGAGACCTAAGACAAGGGTGGAGTATAGCAGAGGGGACCTATGAACCAGGCCTACATACCAGCCAGATTGGGTTGGTGGGTTAGAAAAGAGAGGCCAGAGAAGGCCAGAGCACAATGAGACAGAAATGGGACCACACTTGACATCTCTGCAGCTGTCACTCTTGCCATCCCATGATGTTATGTTGCTAACTAGATTCTCTTACTCACAGGTAGAGCTGTGGAAATGATTCCGAATCCCACATAAGCAGGAACCTTGCAAAATCCTTTAGTGTTTTCACAGCTGTTAGGGGCACACCCCTGAGTGTTCCTGGGCAGAGAGATGGGTGTCCCCTTATCCTGTTCCTCGTCCTCCTCCTGAGGCCCCAGCACAGTGTTTCAGCGTCCGCTGTCTCATTTGACACATGTGGAGAGGATCATGGCCTCTCTCCGGGGAACACTAGTCCAGCACAGAAAGGTGACACAAAGGTGATACACACAATCAAATGTTTGGTCTTGGGGCTTCTGATTCACCTGCAAATTGGCACCCTCAGCCCCCAGCCGGGACAGATCCTGCCCTTCCTTCTCACTTGGCTGTGGTTGACCCCTAGTCCCAGTTGGCAGGTCCACCTGCACCAGCCCCACACTGCATCTGCCTCTACCTGCACCAGTGCCCACGGGCACCAGCCCCCACCTGCACCAGCCTCCACCTGCCCCAGTGCCCACCTATACCAGCCCCAAGCTGCATCTGCCTCTACCTGCACCCGCCCCCACTTGCACCAGCCCCTACATGCACCAGCCCCCCCCGGCACCAGCCCCGAGCGGCACCCGCCCCCCCCGGCCCCCCCCCCCCC